>JAOWAY010116525.1:0-10930 GCA_028565895.1 Goniobranchus geometricus
AGAGAGAGAGAGAGAGAGAGAGAGAGAGAGAGAGAGAGAGAGGGTGTGGGCCAATCACAAAGGTCCTGATGTTGTTTGGTTTAATAGTTCTTCTTTCTCAACAAGTTATTATCTTTTCCTTAAAAACCACCAAATACTGAAAATATACAGGAAAACAGAAATAATGACCCAATGCTTTTTTCTTTGGAAAAAAAAAAAGGTCTGGAGTTAGTCAGATATCAGATGCAGAAGAAAATTTAGGACACTTTTCACTAGTGTTTTAAGTTTATCTGTATGCCCGTGTTATACGTAGATCTAGGTCGGTGATTGTTCAGGAAAATCAAATCGGTTTGTTCAAATCTTGCGAGAACCGGTCAGCGTATAGTTATATCTTATTAACTCTTTTATGCAAGTTTCGTAACAAAAATGGTGATAGGACATATTGACTTGTTCAATTGATTTTTTTTTCAATTATCGGGTAGTGCTATAAACCGGTGACCATGTAGTACTAGTAAAGTGGTTTCTGTTCCGTTGATATTGTTATTGCTGTTTTTATTCTACGTTTTTTGTTTGTAAAATTTTTGTATTTGGGTGTTTGGGTTTTTTGCGCGCTTTTTGTTTTGTTTAGCTTTTGGTCTTATAATATACAATAATTCAAACGTCTCTTAATCGTAGGAAATCTTTGTAGTCTTACTTTATCCACAAAGCCAATGAATTCTCTTTTAAATGTACCCGTAGTAATGTTACTATTAGTGTGAAACTTTCGATACTTTTACAAAACAACTTAAGACACACTTCTTTAAAAAGTGTTTTTAATAATAATGGAGTTTAGTAATTTAGACAAAGGTTAATGTTCAAAGACAGTAAGGTAATTATGTATTTGTCTATTTGTTAAGGCAGGTTATTTATATCAATCCTTCAAATTGAAACATAAATATATAATTCCTCCTTGTCATAATATATCTCATATGTCTATATAGAGTGCCATACATTGTACTTTCTATTTTATGTCCATTGAAATAAGTATGCAAATGCTTTGTAATGTATAATATTTTTTTTATGTATGATGTAAAGCGCCTCTGAGCACTCTGGATTTAGGCGCTATATAAATTTCTTATTGCTATTGCTATAAATGGGTAGTTATGGCAAATTTATGCATACAATGTCTCTTTTAAACTCTATCATCAACTAAACAGGTTTGACAAAATACTCGTAAGTGAATGGTTCACGAATGTCAGTAGGCCTATCTTAGTCATCTCTCGCATCAGCTGGCAATGTGCCACACCCAATGGGGTTGAGTCCTTGTTTTCCTACTCTAGATCTAGATTTAAATCCAGTAATTGTGGTCGGCAGATTTTCGCCTAAGCTTCTCAAACTTACCTCACCACTAGATCTAGACCACTTTTCCTTGAAAAAACATTACACGTATCTGAGCCAGAATTGTGATGGTGAACATTATCATTGCTCAAAGCAACCATGACTTTTTAAAATGAAAGTAGAACAATGCAGTAAACAAGCGGTAAATGGCAAAATATAGATTGAATAGGGCTGAAAAAATTCCTAGAGCAAGCTCAGCTGCTGTTGAAAGAAGGGAAATAACCTGTTATTCTATGGGGTTATGATTTCTGTACATCACACTCATTGGTGATGTTCATAATTTGACTTGAATTACGCAACAAAAGTCTTACAGACACACAAGGAAATTACACCATTTAATTTACAAGAAATTTCCATGCCGCTGTGGGTATTTAATTCAGTCCTACTGCTTTACCTCTTTTCATCCTGTATGCTGTCTCTCAAACCTCTTTCTTGCTTGTCTTATCCACATATTTCTCTATTCGTTGTGCCTCTTCAGCGCTCCTCTCCTTGTCATTCTCTTGATTCATTAACTCTTCACATACTGTTTTCCAGTATTCATATATCATTTCATCTTTGCTTAGTACCCTTCCATCTTTATCCTTAATCATTTCTATTTTTATCATCAATCATCTTCATATACTGTTGCATCTCTTGTATCCCTTTCCCTCTGTTTGGCAAGTATGAAGATATTTTTCTGACCTTCCATGTTTTCTAATTCCTCATATTGGCCCTCAAATGTCTTCGACTTTGCCTCAGTGACTGCTCTCCTCGCCTCTTGTTTAGCTTCCTCGTACTTTCCTACTTCATTTTCCTTCCTGTTCTTCAACTTTTACTATGCTTCCATCTTCTTCCTGGCCATTTTCTTTCCAAATGTTTCTTTATCTATTTTCCTTCTTCCTCAGCAAACTCCCTTGGCAACTGTTTGAATTATGCTGACTGCTTCTTTCCAGTCTTTGGGGAAGTTTCGGAATCTACCTTTCACGTTGTTTGCAAACTCTTCCCTTAGTGTTCCTTGCCATCATCGGTATTTTCTTTGTCCTCTTTTCTCTTTGATACCAAAATGTATCATCCCCAAATCCATTTTGTGCTGCATTACTTCCCATTTTACTGATAGACTGCCAGTTTGACAGCTATTTCAAGCATCTTCTCCTGCACATGAGTTAGTCAACGGATGACCTTTTCCCCCCTCTAGTGTGTTACCTTGTATCTGCCATGTGTTCTAAATTATGTATTAAAGATAGGTGTGACATAGTTTTGTTTAATTAAGAAAGACCAAAGGGATTCTAATTTGCTTTCTATGTCTTTAGAAATTTTACATCTCTATTTTGTCCTTGAATGTGCAGAATTCTAATGTTTTCAAGAATTTTCATTCTTGATGGTTATAATTTGAGTGGTGCTAATATTAAGGGCAGAACCTTTCAAGCTCTCATCAAATACAAAGAGGCCTTACTGAGTGGAGTGAGGTGGTAAGAGGGACAATGAAGTTAATAGATCTAATTTATAAAACTTGTTGAAACCTTTAATTGCATTTGCTATACTTATTATTTTACTCATGGTGTGTGATGAACAGGAAATTTAGTACCTACAAAATCGTTAGCTATTATTATTCTCAAGCTTGTTAACCCAGCCTTGCAATTTCATGCGCCATTTGATCTAAAGTGTTAAATAAACTAAGAAATGTCAAAAAAACTTGACTCTTATTAAGGGGTGGGAAGTTTTCTTTGAGGCAATGTGATCAAACAGAATTGTCTCATAACTCTGTATCTCCTACTCTGAGGTTTACATCATGTGGAAGTATAATCAAACAACATGTGAAAGTCAGACTGAACGCACCAACTCCAAATAATACTTACAAAAAACCAGTGTCATATAATCATTTTATTTTACTCTTGCAAAACTATAGCTTCTTGTCTGCCATCTAAAAACATGTTTTTTTTTGTAAAAATTATGTCAAGTAACTACTTTAATCCATAGCAACCTTAGAATGTTATTCGTCACTCAACAGGGTCATACAAAAAGAGTAGGCTTCTTGAATGCATCTATTACTGAAAGTTCTGTCACTTCTAAGTTATCTACTTCTGAATTCCAAAATGACACGCACATTGATTAAGCAAAATGTATAGTCTGTGAACATAAATACCTTTTAAAAATATATATCAACATTGGCTTTTCTAGAGTACTGTATCTAATAACGTACTTACTGAGGCAAGGCAACTACCCCAGTCTACCCTCAGTGCTAATGTAGGCCTGAGAGACAACTGGAAAAAAAACAAAAACCTCCAAACTTACCTGATGGCGGCATCATATTGGGCCCTCCCATACCCATATTCATGCCCATGTTCATGGGACCCCCCATATTCATGGGCCCACCCGAGGCAATGGAAGTATTTGGCATTCCCATATTGTTGTTCATAGTCTCTGCCGGGACTGTCTTTTGATATCGAGGTAGGCTTGCTCTGAACTCTTCCTGCAAAGTTTGGGAGAAAAAAAAATTCAGTAAATTAAGAAGAATGGTCCCAAGCCACTATTATTTTGAAAATGTGATAACCTGTGAAAACTCAATTTCTACATCAATGCTCAAAAATCTGTAAGTAAAATGGAATTGACCATGACAAAACTGTACCAATTCCATGAATATAGTTCAGCATTAATTCTAATCATAAGCTTTCCAATTGACATGCATTGATATTCTTTTCTCCCTACTATTGAATTAATTTATTACTAATATTATTTATAGGATCATTGCAATCTCTGCCAAATCATTGTCATGACCCAACTTGAATGGTGGATTCTTCTTGTGTAACCTTATCAATTAGAGATTTATGGACATATTTGAAGTGAGGATCAATGTTCTAACCAACCTTACAGGGATGTAAATTGGGCTTAGAAAAATTCTTGGAAAACTGGTAGTAGCAAGTTATGAAATCATACCTTATATTGGTTCTGTCCTGCAGGCTATACCCATCCGGATGATTTATATTTTTGAATGTTCTCTTATTATTACATACATGCAGACATATCCACCCAAAAGGCAAGTCAACTAAAATCAAAATTATAGTATATTAATGTCATCTACAACAGAATCTACAGTTTAAATCTCTTAACTGGCTTCCTGTAGAAAAAAGAAATTTAAAACTGCTGTTCTTGTCTATCGTAGTCTTGAATGCACAGCATCCCTTTACCTTTCTGAACGATTAAAGAAAAATCAACCAGTTCAAACTTTGATATCATGTTCTAATACGACTTGCCTTATCAATCATACCCCAAAACTAGAAAAATCTTTAACGAGAGATCCTTTAGCCATTTTGGACCCCTACTGCAGGAATTGAGGGAGTCAACATCTCTTGAAATTTTAAAGAAAGATCTTAAAACTTACCTTTTCAAAAACGAGTTATAAAATGATTATTTGTATATTTCAATCACTAATTAATTTGATCTAATGATGTAAAACGTTTGGGTGGGCACTGTACCTTGTCTAGTATTCTTTACTATTATTGTATGTAAAGTGCCTAGAGCCTTCACTGTGTTGGATTTGGCGCGATAGAGGTATATGTATACTATTATTAGTTATAAATAATAAGGAAAATAACTATAAATTGTAAGGAAAAATAGATGTCAGACTGGCAATGTGTTTACATTCTATAAAACTACACAGTTCTTTCTTTTTATAGATTCTTTTCTTAATATTTCGAGCTACAGTATGGGCAATAAATTAGCACACTATGAATAAGAACTTTGTGGATAAAGCATGACATTTATGGACTACAGATTCACAAATCCCACAAGAATAAGCTGTACAATTGCTGCATTCTTGATTTAATCGTATTAAAATGGAAATAATATAGTACGTTTTTACCAAGATAAATGAACATTCTAAAAGAACATTTAATTGCAAGTTAGACATAATACATAAACTTCGAGGTTATCAAAACCGTTGTGAAATCACACTTACTTGTCAGGTTACACCTGAACCCTGCATCACATATACTATTATTACCTTATTATTTGGTATCATCACAGACTGATATTCATGATATCAGGAGATTTATCTAGTTTATGATAGACCTACATATTGTGTGTATCACAAGCAAAGGACATGACCTGGCCACCTGCAATCGCACCATCTTCTTTCATCAATTTAGCTGCTTCAATACAACAGAATACTCAGCTGGAAAATACTATACTACTTTCTAACTAGCATATCAACAAGTATAAATGAAGATAAAAATTTCAAGTCCTTCAAATTGTTTAAATACTCTAAAAAAGAAACCCACACACATACATGAAAGGGAATGACCCCATCCCCCCACCATAAAAGAAAACTCACCAATGATATATCCTCATCTGGGTGTACTAATTTAGAGGTCAAACCTGAAGTAGATTCTGGTTTTTTAATTGTTGGAGCTCCAGTAATGGTGGCAGATGAAGTGCTGCTTCCAGAAGAGGTGCCAGAGCTAGATATGACAGACGCAGCCGCTGGGAATGTTGGGTTTCCTGAGCCTAAGGTTGGTGGTACATGACCGCTAGACGACTGTTTTGTGAGAATAAAATGAAATCTTATGTTATTGTAGGGTGGGTATAGGCATGTCAAAGTAAGAAAATAAAACTATGGATCTCTTGTCATTCAACTCTTGCCAGAAAAAGATTTGAAATAAGAGAAATCATGTTCATAAGTTCTTCCACTGACAATAACAAAGCCAGATTGAACTGAAACATTTCTTGAGGTTCAAAAGATGATAAAAACAACCCCATCCATTTCTTGCACATTCTTCTGCTTTAAACTTGTGAGCAAACCTTTTTGTAGACCTCATATAAAAAGTTGCAATCTCACTGCGAAAATTAAAGCTATTCTGAGAGTAATACGCCAGGCACTGCCAACAATAAATTTTTCATAGATAACCTGAGAGGTATATTTACAGAATCATCATTCTATATCAACCAATCAGAACAAATTTGTTTACAACCTTATTGTCATCATGGCATCTTTTGAATGATCACACCCTATCTGGTCTAGATCTAATATCCAGCTCTACAATTTAACTGCACACAGTACTCGCACTTTAACGACACGCCCTCTAAGAACACAGTCCACCTAGCTGCAAGGTTTTTCCCGACAAGAGTTTCTTCCGATATAAGTTGGCCCTGCGACAGTAGGCCCTGGTCCAGCGAACAATACGAGTTTGAAAAACAAAACATGAGTCAATTTAATAAATGATACTCAGGAAGCGTGTTTCAATGTCTAAATCCAAGGGAAAAGGATTTTGAAGGGGCATGCTGTTGCGATACAGTAAGGCAAGACTGAAATGGCCAAGTATGCAGACCTCCCCACCCCCACTCGCTGTCTCACACACACACACACACACACACACACAAATGCCCGTACACGACACATGCGCCCAATTGTCAAATTCCATATTTAAAATGTTGGTATTTACACTTTTACTTTTATTTTATTCATTTCAAATGAACTCAGCCAATAACCGTGCCCACCCACCTCTCTCTCAAACACATACACGCATGTCCTTTCCTCAAATTCCATATATCTAACGTTGGTATCGGCCCTGTTACTATTATTATTTTTCAAATGGACCCCACCAATAACTGCGCCCAGCCTCTCTCTCGCTCTCAAACACACATACACACCTTCGCTGATATAATCTACGCTGTTGAAAAGTGACATTAAACCCACAAAATAATAATAATAAACACACATATACACACACAAACATATGACGTAGACCTATTCCTATGAGCATCCTGCAGCAAAAGCTCATGGTGCATGCCAGGAGGCTACTACTACATCTATACTGTGGGCCCCTGCAATATTTAGCAGTTAGGCATGCATTTCACCATCCTACAATATTAACTTGTCAAATAGCAGGCTTAGTATATCATACTCTCTCTCTCTCTCTCTTTCTCACACACACAACCTACATCAAGAGATGCTAACATGCATCAGGATCCTATTCTTCTTTCTCTTGTCTATTGCATACATGCACAAGCCAAGGACTACTAATTGGCACAAACCTCAATGCCATATCACCCTGTTTCCTAGAATAGACCGGCAATCGTATGCATGGCCCAGCGATAGGCGATGAAGCAAGGATTGTTGCTTGAATTGACCAATAGGACGCTATTCGGCACATCTACACCCATGCCTATGGCGCATATATATATATTTATATATAAAGATTGTCTTTGAGAACCATCGATGGTTGAGGTTACATAGCAGGGAGAAAAATATCGGTGTCAAAAGTCTTGATCGGAAGCAGTGCATACCATTGTTGTTACCATATATGTCATTTCAACTATCCTGGCCACCTGGTATTGAAAAAATGGTTGTTCAACTGCACTTCCAGGTGGCCGGGATTGCATCAAAATCCTGAATTATCCCGGCCAAACAGGGAGACCTGGCAGGTCTGAAACTGTATTTGAAGAAAAGAAATGGCGAGGCTCTGGCATTGCATGTGAGTTTCCAAACAAAACTTGGAATGTTCGACCAATAAATAATCTCGTCAAAAAGATTGAAGGGACAGAAAGTTCAGGTAGGCATAAAGGTAATGGTGGTCCGAAATCAGCCAGAAATTAAGCCAACATTAAATCTGTTGGAGAAATGTTTTTGTCACAAGAAGACAATCCAGTAACTCCTGAGTTGATTCAAGAAATTTCACATCAACTCAGAAATAGTTACTCTTTAGTAAGCAATATCATAACAGAAGACTTAAAGTTTTAGTCAGTTACACAAATCAAGACAACCAGAAAGAATGACCAATTGATGAGCATGACTTCAGGAAAATCATTTCTACCTATGAAAAGGATTTCATATTACAGTTTCGATGTGAGACAGAATGATGTTATTTACCAAGAAAGTCGGAATTGTTATTGATTGTCTCTGACGGTAACAAAGTGATGGTATCTTCTGTTCACCCAGCAGTATAAAAGGATGTTAGTTGGAATGGAAAGAGAAATTTAATTCTTGACTATCGATGTTCATTTTTGAAAGTTACTTTAAGTTGCTATGAAATCAATTTTTGCCGGCATGAATCAGTCCATACCCAAATGGTGCCTTTATTATACAAAAGGGCATTTTTTTTGGCAAACAGAATATTCCATTTATGAAAACTGATGAGTGGCCCCCCTCAATCACCTTACATAAATGCAATGAACTACGCAATAATTATGAAATTCACTCTGTGAAAAAGTATACAAACACTATTTAGAAAAATTGCGGTGGAAGCGATTTGTCAGTCTATTTCAGATAGGAACATAAAAAATGGCGTTGTTACAGTGTAAGATACTATAAATGTAAACTGACGCTTTTGTCATACAGGTTTTGATATTGACGATTTTTGAAAACTACTTACTTGCTTCCTTGTAACTTAAAAATGAATTATTCACATTCATTTCAATTTCAGGTGTACTACATTTTAATTCATGTATGGTAAAAAAAATTCATTTTCATCTATTCAATCCATTGTTTACAAATTAAGGCTTAAGCTAAGGACTTTTTGTTCTTTCTTTGCCCACCCAATTTAACTAAAATAAAACTGAGTGATCTGACAGCAAGAGAGTTGATGACTGCAAGATGTGGAAGCATCCCTTCCAAACCTCACCGCATGCTCATGTAAAAGTGATAAATCAAAGTTCTTTAAAGAAACTCATTGACCTTACAAGCGGCTACATTGGAAAAATTCAATTCAGACTCAGCATTTGCCTTCAAATGCATGATGATGAGTACAATAGAGTTTTGATATGAAAAGAAGCCCAAATCCTCTCATTACAAATGTGTTACAAGTAAGGAAAGTCTTTAGTAGAGGAATGCTAAATGATGTCAAATATATGATCAAAAGAAGGAAAGTACAGTCTTAGTAAAGAATACCATTAAAAGCTAATAGTAGTACAACAATTTTGTTGGGAGACGCATGTTTTGATGACAAAAAAACTGTCCTAAGGCTTCATTACATACTAGTGTGTCAAAATTCAGCTTATCCAACAAATATCAGGTTTGAAACCAAAACCTACCTGAGCAGCAGCTGGAAACAATGGTCTGTTTGGGCCTGGCATAGGAGGTGCCTGTGGATTCATCATAGGGCGCATCTGTGGGTTCATAGGTCCACCCATATTAGGGCCCATTCTACAGAGTATGAAACAGGAGACAAGGATAGGCATTTTCAACATGAATTTAGCAGAATCGTGAAATTCTAACAACTCAAAAAATTCATACTTCTTTTGACCATTTTTAGCCAACTCTATCACTTCGAAGTTCCTCAAGATGGGAAACTGACAGATTAAATTATCTCTAAACAAATCTATCCTTAATTAGTTCACTACACAAATGGAGCCGCTCAGAATGTGTTTACAAAAAAAACGCCCAATATACCTTGAACCTAGCTTAAAATCTTTATGGGCTAGTGTAATACAGTGGAGTCCGCTTAAGATAAACCGGTTAGGGACTGATCCAGCAGTTGATCTTAACCATTTCAAGCAGAATTAAGCATAAAATAAAGGGAATAACCGTGCATGAATATTTCAATGTATTACCAGGCCTACAGTGTAGTGCGTGGTCCGAGTTCTTTGTCCACATGTTCAGGTACGTGTAGACAACCCATGTTATTTGTTATGTCCTAAAGGTGTAAGTGTGTTCACGTAATTGTTTAACACACACTGATGGACACACCAAGTTTATCTTAAGCAGAATGAGGGCACCAGTGTTTATATAAACCGCAAGATATATAGTGAAGATAAAGAGGGAGAAGGTTGGGTCTCGTGAAAAAGTTTATATAAACCGAGAATTTATCTCAAACCAGGTTTATTTTAGACTCCGCTGTAGCTATGATGATATCAATGTTGACCACAGTGTCACTTTTTGTCTTCAAGTAAAGGGAAGAAGGCCATTTAACTTTTGACCCTTAAAAAAAGAAAATAGGATGGCTTAAGAAACAGTACGCTTCAGTCACAAGATAATTTTGTTACAATCATGATATCGAGAAACTTGCCCACTCTATATTCTCTGCTAGAATTATTCTTTATGCCATGACAGTGTTTAAGCAAAATGGCACACGAGGAGCATAACCTCATAGTAAAATTGAGGAACCTGCACAACACAAAAACAATTTTTGGCTTCATTAGATCTATATACATATAAGATCAAACAGTTAGCACATCAAAGTTTTCATATTCATCAGACGCAGTCGTATAGTGGTAAGTGATGCAGACTTACGCCGAAGGCTAAAGATTTGAATCCCAATCAGTGAATTTTCGGCACCGGCCGGCCCCTTTCCAAAGGGGTAGGCTATGGACTCACAGAGAAGACTGGGATCACACAGTCGAGTTTCATCCATTTTAAGGATGCACCTTCACATCATAATAGTCGTGTCATTATTATGACAAACATGTGTAATACAATAAAAGAAAATTTCCTCTCATTCAATAGCCCGTTACTCTGGCTTCATCGTGACCTCTGTTTTTTTGTTGTTTTTTTTTTTAAGATGACACTGGTAGTCTGAGGTATGATAATAATAATAATAATAATAATAATAATTCTTTATTCATCCCAAAGAGGGAAATTCGTTTTACAGGCGTGAATACATTG
>JAOWAY010116636.1:0-17332 GCA_028565895.1 Goniobranchus geometricus
CTCTCTCTCTCTCTCTCTCTCTCTCTCTCTCTCTCTCTCTCTCCCTCTCCCCCCCTCTGTCTCACACACTCACACTCTGTGTTTATCTCTGTCTATATGTCTTTGTTCCTGTTTCCTTTCTTTGTCTCTATCTATCTGTCTGTCTGTCTCTCTCTGTTTTTTATCCAAAAATATGGAGATTCTCTCCCCCCCCCCCTCTCCCTTCTCGCCGTCTATTTTCTTACCGGTATCCGTCTATCTATCCGTCATTTTCTACACAGATATGAAATACTCCAATGCGGCCAAGTGAACAAGCTAATAAAGAGACGCAAGTCACCAACAGAATCACCAGTCTACTTTGTTACGCTGGAAGAAACCTATGATGTTATCAAGACTGCTCACCTTGCGACAAGACATGGCGGGCGCGACAGGATGATTAAAGAACTTGAAAAGAAATTTGCAAATGTGCACCGAGAAAGCATAGAACTGTTCAAGTCTTTTTGTAAGGAGTGCCAGCAAAAAACAAAGAGACAAGAAACAAAATGTGTTGCTATCCGACCTTTTCTTTCAAATGAATTTTCATCTAGAGGACAAGTTGATCTCATAGACTTTCAGTCAATGGCTGACGGTCAGTATAAATGGATCATGGTTTACCAAGACCGTCTTACTAAATTCGTCGTATTGAGACCCCTGACATCAAGAAGAGCTTGTGAGGTGGGGTTTCAGTTGGTGGATATTTTTACTTTACTGGGCGCTCCTGTGATTCTTCAGTCAGACGACGGTTCTGAGTTTACTGCAGTTGTCATCAGAGAGTTGAAGAAGTTATGGCCTGAGCTTCGTCTTGTTCATGGCAAGCCCAGGCATCCACAATCAGAAGGCTTAGGTGAATGTGCCAACAGTGACATAAAGGATATGCTGATTTCCTGGATGTCAGACAACACCACCACCCAGTGGTCAGTTGGACTTAGATTTGTACAGTTCATGAAGAATAGGTCATTCAATAACATCGTCAAACGATCGCCTTACCAAGCACTGCTGGGTGTTGAAGCAAGGGTAGGCCTTAACTCAACATCTTTACCAACGGAAATGCTGGACCAATTTCAGTCAGAAGATGATTTACGAGCCCTTGCCCAGAAAACTACTCCAGCAGCAGCTTCTCACATCGACGAAATCACTGACGTTGCTGCTCCACATATCGACAAAATCACTGATGTAGCTACTCCTCATATCGATGAAATCACAGATGTTGCTGCTCATCATGTCGATGAGATCACCGACGTTGCTGCTCATCATGCCGATGAAATCACTGACATTGCTGCTCATCATGTCGATGAAATCACAGACATTGCTGCTCCTCATACGGACGAAATCACCGACGTTGCTGCTCATCATGTTGACAAAATCCGAGGCGTTGCTGCTCATCATGTCAATGAAATCACCGACGTTGCTGCTCCTCGTATCGGCGAAATCACCAACGTTGCTGCTTCTCATATTAATGAAACTACAGACGTTGCTTTTCCACACGTTGTCCAAGTCGTATACTTTGCTGCTATAAACAGGCAGGCCACAAACCTGAATTATCCTTCTGTCGACCAAGTTGATGATATTGGCACTGATGAAAACGTGGCCCGTCTTGATACTAGACAGGCTCAAATAAACTTTCATAGAGGGCACAAGAGGAAATTCCAGACGGAACAAGCAGAACGGATGGTGAAAAGAAGTAGAATAGAACTCGCTCCAGGTCAGAAAGGTGACAATGTTGCCATTCTTGGCCCTCCTTGAAGCTAGACAGGCTCAAATAAACTTTCAAAGAGAGCAGAATAGGAAATTCCAGATGGAACAAGCATAGCAGATGGTAAAAAGAAGTAGAATAGAACTCTCTCCAGGTCAGAAAGGTGACAATGTTATCTTGCCCATTCCTATTGTTGATAGGGACTGTCGCAACCCACAAAACATTTTGCCGATATTTTGGACAGAAGTGACAACAGTAAATGTACACTAGCTACCGAACATGGAATCTTAAACGGGGTATACAGTAAGAACGGATTTGAAATTTGCCCTGAAAAATTTCTTCTAATGAATGATGTTAACTGTGTAACACATGTCAGTTTAAGAGAAGCGATTGTATTTGGCTCTCCATGTAGTGGTCAGGGTTACATTAAATGCAACTGATCAGGGTCAAAGAGATGTCAAGCAAACAGATATTAATGCTTCAAAGCAAAGCTTAAGTGTAATAGTCGATGCCACCAAAGTCTCAACTGCAAAAACAAATGAGCTCATGTTAATGAACATTTCATATACATTATAGAAAAAAATAATTCAATTTTCTTTTTATTGAACGGGATAAATAAATTACCTCATACATCCTCTGGAATTTAGTTTACATCTGTCATTCCGCCAGTTTTTTCTGTTTTTTTAAAACAGTAATCATCCCTAAGAAATGCCTGACTGCCTCTTTCAGTAATTCTATGAACATCAATATTTTTAGGCACTCCTGGAAATGCCTGATCAAAATAGGAATTACTTGGGAATAACTGAATTTTCAGGCATTTCCTGAGAAAAACTAGTTTCAGAGTTTGACTGTGACAAATCTATGGACAGAAGGACAAGGAATGAAATGCAGTGAAAGAGAAGCACAAGGTGAGAGGTGGGGTTAGTAGGAAGGAGAGAAGGGAAGACTTAGGAAACAGTAGTAAATGGAGGATAAGAAGCAAAGAAGATGAATGAAATAATAATTATAAAAATACAAAGTGACGACAGCAAATGCCAGAAGATGAAGAACATGATGTTAAACAATGGCAGTAGATGATGGAATGGAAAGTTTCAAGACCTGAAATTATTGGAATATTGTTGACTTTATTATGACCACCAGCCATAGTTTTCCCACATGCGAATGTTGTGGATACAAATACAATCATCATTGAATGAACAAAATACATTGTCACAAGTGAAAATGCCATGTAGGTCTACTTATGTTGTAGCAGATGCATACTTTCTTTGACAATGTTTTGCAAAATAATAACAGTATAGTTTTTGTCATCATACCATAATTGGACAGGGAGTAAAAATAAAATAATGTGTTCATACTCATCTATGAAACAGAGAGGAGAGAAATCTTGAAAATTTAGAAAATTGTCTAGATAATTAAGATATTGAAAATAAGAATATTGGTCAATGTTAATATCTCAAAAAGGAATTAAATAAGTATGTATCATCCAAAATGATAATAATAATAGGAAAGACACACCCAATATCATGATCACCAATTTTATTTCTTAGTTAACAGACACCAGCTAACCAATACTATGACATAGGACAAACACCATATCGAACTCTTGGAAAGATAAAGCTGGATTGAAAGTCTCTATCGTACACAAGTGAAGGCGCAAGAACTGTACATCATTCAAGAGCAAGTCATTTCCCCAAAGCATCTTCACTTCTTTACACTATTGGGAGTATCACCCATGTCAGATTGATGAACAATAATTTTCAACTTCTTATATAATTTCTAATATTCTTCAAATCTGAATCTAATTACAGGTTTTTAACTCTTTGATCCCAGAGGTCTATGGCATGTTTTGCCACATATTTAAAGAAAGTTGTGATTTGGGAATGGGGAAAACTTTTTGTTTTTGCCATATCGTCCTTCATATAGGCCACAGATATAAAGTGTAATATACCAAATCAGTCATAATAAAATGAACTATATGAATAACATGAATCCAATCAATCAATCAATCAAAAAAACCTTGATATATTCTGAAAAAAATGTATTGATGATAACAAAATAAGAAATGCGTGATACAATAACAACTGTTTCCTTGGGTTGTTGGTAATTTTGTACATCTTTCCTCAAAAAATTGTAAATAATCACCCAGGTAATTGAAGCAGGATTTTCCGAGTTCATCTGATGCCAGTTTCAAGCAGGTAAAGTTTCAGTTCCATGGGGTAATCCATTTTCGGATAATAAACTTATGATGAAGGGACTTGACTTTACTCAAGAAGAATTTTCATCAATGATCGTATTTAGTGCTTTTTTTGATTACGTTGTGATTTCCATAATACAAAGACCCACCATGATAATACAAGCACAGGTCTTTAGGTGCGGCCGCTCGTCCATTATGGCAAAACCATCTGCCATAATGTGTGGCCGCTCGAGTTCAAAGAGTTAAATAAAATATATACTTTCTGCATTAAAAAGTTTTCCTCACTTCATTTTTTCAAGTTTCTGACTGGCATTTACAGTCTGATTCATATAAAATTCACTTCTTGGTTTCTCTTTTATCAATGCTTGTGGCTTTATTTAATTCCTCACCATGTCTTGAACAAGGACCTTTTTTAGAAAATAAAATTATTCCCTTAGATTAAGAGTTGGTTGTTTTTTTTTTGTTCACAGAATAATTTCTATGGTGAATTTCATTTTAATTTCATTTTCCATGACTGAAATATTACATTAAGCCAAGCTTTCTGTTCACGTTTTATTCAATAATTCTTTTAGCTCTTTTCATGAGCTTCTTTACCTCTGTTTTTGTCCTGTAATCCCATTTATCGAATAACACTTACATTATATTTGTTTATTTATTGAAATAGAAAAATAATGTACAGCATTATGTCATGAGGCTTTAAAAGTTAAATTCCACAAGAGTATGATTGTAAATCCCCAAAATAAAAAGTAAAAACCATACATTATAAGTAAATAAGAAATACCTCAAACAAGCAATCTTCTCTACAACTATAGAGCTAACAACAAGGGTTAGTCAAATGTGAAAAGAACAATATTTGACATTTACTATGATCATCATAAAAATATGACTAATAACCAAAGAAAAAGAGAACAAAAAAATCCAAACATACCCAAAAGACTTACATGATCTCAAGACTGGCAAAATTAAGATTTTCCCATAAGCTTGAAGATAGGTTAAAGAAGCACCAATATTGAAAAAAAAATCATTTAAGAAATATAAAAAAAAAACCCACCAAAAAACCCCCCAACAGAATGTTTTCATCCCTCAAAATCTAACATCATCTTTGTATGTAGCTTACCAAGAACATAAAAAGAAAAATATATACTGATCATAATCACTTAGAAAATAGGACCACAAAAAAAAAAAAATCTCCTTTTCATGACTTCAAGACTTACTAATGATAACCCCAGAATAATGGGAATTTACACAATTTTCAATTTGATAATGAACTTTTCATTTAAGGTGACTTGCAAGGCTATTTAAGTCTTTAGATATTTGATCCAAATGAAATACCTGCATCTCCTCAAAAGGGAAAAACAAAGTGAAAAAGAAAAATCATGAATCAACAACCCAAAATGTAACATTGATTTTCCTTACAGAGACAAAATTCCTATGTGTGATTAAATAGTATGAGCATTGGAAATATTTTCAGGTGGCATCCCTCATCTCACAACTCTCTTGTTTTCCATTACCTGTAGTTACAAATTGCAAAAAGTTTATTGTAGTCTGTTTCAAAATTTAGAGCCACAGAAAATGGTTTATATTTCTGAAACCCTCTTTTCAATCCCTTTGAGACTTTGTGTGGTGTTTTGACTTAGAAAAGATTATTAGTTATGCATGACAAAAATTTGAAAACAGGGTTTTTCTTTGGTATTGGTCACTCCAGAGTTACACACAAAATCTCAAGTCTATCCGATGTGCAATTTTGAAGCTATGGGCCTCAATATGCAGCTTTAAATTTTCATACACACTATGAAAACAATAATGTTTTGGCATATTGAATATACATGACAATCTTGAAGTCAGAACAATCTAAGTTTTACTTTAAGTGCACTCAGCTTTTCATTTATATCCTATGGTATAAATGAAGGTATAGAAATATTTTGTTAACTGCTAAAGTGCCTTGATTTTAAATGCTGTGCCCTAAAGCATGAGTGATTTACAAAATTAGTTATCATTATCATTACACATTGCAGACAAGAAAACATGGCCAAATTTATTGGGATGAGCTTCACATCCATGACTTGAAATCACTGTAGAATACTTTTCCATAAGTCTGACACTTCTTTTGGATTGAAGTTGTTCATAATTTTGGACATGTCAATAGTTTGAAAGAGCTCCAAACGGTGGCTGAATGGAAAGAGAAACAAAATAAAAAAAAGTTTGCCGGTCATAACATCTCATAATGAAATCATGGAATTCAGATATCTTCAAATATAATAATAATGTGCAATATTGATGGTTTTTAAACAAATACATTCAATGAAATTTTACTTTTTGTAATACTTTCTAAATGTCACAAGTAAACTCATGAAGCGAATGCTTTATGACATAAACTTTATGACTGTTTCTTGCACAGAACATGATATAATAAGCTTCACAAGCACATTTATCACAGTGTGAGATTTTGAAAGTAGAAAACAAAAAAAGTAAATTAAGGATTAAAAAAAATAAGGATCAAATAGAAAAGGAAGAAAAAAGCAGAAGTATCAAAACAAAAAAAAATAACAATCATGGTGTAAGGAAAAAAACCTAGACTTTCTTACTCACCAAAGACACACACAAAAAGTACTTAATTCAAAACAATTAACAGATGATTATAAGATGAATATATAAAAATCAAATACAAAAAAGAACACACACACACACACTTGTAGTGTGAGCAATACCTTTTATTCATATTATGTTGAATTTGTTTTAAAAAATGTAGGATCTTTCATTGTAAAAAAAAAAAAATAAAAAAAGCAACAACCAACAAACAATCAAAACCAACCAAATAAAAACTAAACAAGCAAAAAAAAAACAAAAAAGCAAAAAAAACCAAACAATACAAACAAAGCATAATTATCTTTTAGATTATTATGTTGAGATTATGCATTTAATTTGTTTTTATCTTTGTTTCAAAAATATTGTGAAATGATCTCTGTAAATGGAACGGATTCAATAAAATCCATTGAAAAAAAAAAAAAATTGTGCTTAACTCACTCACTACCATGGCCACATATGTGTTGGTCGAGGTTGATAAACCATTCCCTCCCAGGAACGCACCTCTGTCGGTCTGTACTTCTCTCTTTTTTTTCTATTAGAGCCAATGCGTTATCGGCTATTGGTTTCTCAGAAGGAACCCCACCTCCTTTCTGTTTCATTCTATGTAAAAGAGATATATTTGGAGTAGTTTCCATTGGGTCAGGGGCTGATTATATGACATGGGGTCTCGAACGTTGCCGATCACTGGTTCTCGCCATTTTTGTCTCAAAATGTCAACACGAAAACAATTTCAGTGTCCTAGACCCATTTACGGGCCTTCAGAGGAGGCTGCAATCGTGACAGTGATACTGGTCCTTCCTTTTTTTAGAGAAAAGGTGATTTGATAAGTGAAGATAGCTCAAGTTACGAGTAAGATCTAGATGAGCCTGGGCCGAGTACCGGCTTTCTAAAAAAAATTTTGGGATGGAAAAATTTATCTGTCGTTTAAAAAAAATTCATACTAAAAAAACTAAAAGTGCTAAAACAGAATTTTTTTTTTTTTACAATAAAGTATAATGTATTCACATTGTCTTCCTTGATTTTTATTACTCTGGCTAAGAAAATATGGTTTGGAGGATTTGAAAAAAAATCCCGTCGGTATCGAATGGCCTGGCAAGGTCAAAATGCCCGGTAGTGAGTGTGTTATACTCACAAGTCCGGCTGATCTTCTGGAGCTGCATTTTTGAAAGGATACAAGGCTTCATACTGTCTTGCTTCTCCTTCATTAAAAATGGCGTAAGCATTGAACTTTGTCACACCAGGGGGGAAATAGGCTCGAGGAATGGATGCCTCTCCTGACCAACTGTCTGCTGATATTGTAGCAGAGAAGGTCATTGGAAGCTGTTGCTAAAAGGATTAAACATAAATGAAGAAAATGTAATAGGAAATTAAATAAACAAGACAAGCCAATAACTATAAGAAATAAATTTAGTATAAACTGGTGCATATCAAGCACAAAGAATTATGTAATCCAAGACATTTTAAGTTTCAGTGACTTTTGCTGTAATTTCTTGTGTTAAATTTATATTTCTCATCCTCATGTTCCTAAAATCAAGATTTTGACTGGCATTCAAAGTAAAAAGCGATATTTAAAGCAGTTATAGTCTATATAACAGAGGACTGAAAACGAAAATTTGGTATAAAATATCGAAGAAGACACATAGTTGAAATAAAAGAGTGCAGTGTAATTGCCCTGGAGATGATGGAAAATCATGGATTCCGACCCCTGGAAAGAGAGGGAACCAAGAGAGTGAGTGAGTCTGTATCCCCATACAAAAGCAGACTCTACAGCTTTTATATTGTTTATCACCTGCAGGCCATTGCACTCTGATACCTCCTGAACTCCCTGGGGGGAACATATAATTGAGCAATATGATAACCACATCACATGAGGAACATGACAAGATTTTTTGCTGCCCACTACCAGGCACGTGTAATCACATCGGAGTCAAGTGAGGTAAACAAAGTAAAGGTGCCTTACGTAGGAATCCAAAGCGAATGACTTGTGATTATGGACCTGACCCAAGACCTGACCTCATCAGTGAGTGTTGTTCCCATAGAGTCACAGATGCTTGTACGGACCATGGTGAATGCCTCTTGACTCTTGCCTCGTGCCAAGTTGTGCTAACCACTGAGCCAATTTATCCAAAAAAAAAAAAAATTTAAAAATCATTCGTTGAACACTCTTAAAGTTATGCTGCCCCTGATGTGTGGAATGGCCTGCCTGTCTCTTTGTTACGATGCAACAATTTAAACACTTTTAAATGCAATTTGAAAAATCATTTGTTTCAGTGACATTTTCACTAGTGTCCGTTTTTATGTTGCCTGTCTTTCTATTTTCATTCATTTAAAGAATAACATGTACATGGATGTATATAAGCATATTCCTATATACATTCTACTTACCTTTTTTAATGAAGTCAAAAGTCATTTTAATTAATTGATTTTTACATTGATTTAGAGAATGAATTGACTCTTTTTCATAGTTTATTTATCTACTTATTTGGTTGACTTTCTTAGCTATTTATCTATTTCAATCATCTATACATTTATTCGCTTTTTCATTCCATTTTATAAAACATAGTCATGGCTTTGTAAAGCACTTTGAGCTTTGTGTATGTATTAAGGATAAAGCATTACAGACGTTAAGTATATATTTTTATTTGATTATTTTTTTTTTTTTTTCTTTTGTGGCCACCTTCTTTATCAAAATGCTAGATTTATAATGTGCCAATATTTCTGATCTCATGGTGTCCAATGTCTAAGTCTATCCTTAGTTTTGGGATTGGCTAAAATGATTGATTAGTTCTGTATAGATTGGGTGTGGGTCAGAGGGTATCACAAACCATTTTACATGTACATCAACAAGTGCTGAACAGGCTAGGTAAAGGCTTTTTCTTTTCATAACAAATCACAGCCTCTTAAGAAATCAGTAATTCATGACTATTTTTTTTCACAGAAATTGAACCAGACTAAATAAGTGTCATTTACCAATTTATGTTTAATGATTTTTAAAAAGCCCTCTAGCATTTGAACGAATCAGCAGCAATAAAAAAATGCAAAAACTGGCAACTTTAAAGGAATCACTGGAAAGGGATTACAATTCTTCAAAATATTTCAACTTTTAAAAGTTGAGATAACAATGATGAAAAATGGTGCTGGCAATCTAAACTATGAGGAGATGAAAATGCAATAGACAATCAATGAAAAAAAGAGAACAAAAAAAAGAAAAAAAAAAAAAAAAGAAAAAATCTCTCAGAATGAAGTTTATTGACATACTTTAACGGCATTCCTTCTTCCCTTCAGCAAAAGCACCAAATGCACACCGTGACTGAAATAAAAAATTGGTAAGTGATTTTAAATTACCAAACAAAACTACCTCCAAAAAATCACTTCCAATCTCACTATTTACCTGAGATTTAAGAGGCCACTTTTTACCTAACAGGAAAACTTTTAAAAAAAGTTTTATAAAATTTCCCTTATCATGTGAAAATGAGAATGGAGCAAAAGAATTGTATGAATGCACTCACAGAACTAAGAAAGAAACTGCATGCACTGTGTTTATGTTCAACTTCTTACTTCACTCAAGTCTCTCCTAGAATTCTGCATTGTACCAGAATCTCTCTTTACATAAAGGAAATCATTTGGCTTCAGTTGTGTTAAAATTGAAACTTTGTTTTTCTGAAAGCAGATATCCTTTGATGTGAAGATAGATTATTGTTATTATAAGTCTATCGTTTATCCTCAACATTGAATATGCACATCACTAAAATCAAGTGTTCAATTTCAATTCATATGGAATTACAAATTATGTCAAGCTAAAAACTCTGTTGCCTCTGCAAATAAGTACAGAATTATTTCAAAGGTTCTTTTACTTATAAATATATATAGGCTATATATCATATATTTATACACATACACAAAACAAAAATTTGTTTTCCTTCTTATCTCACATGACTTACGGGCTTAATTCCACCTCTACATATTGATCATCATCATTCAAAAAGAAAGCTTCCACCACTGTGATTGAACAGAAAGGAGAATAAAATGATATTAAGTCCTACAATCAATGTATTGCATTATAATCAATGCGCCGTGTAGATTTTTTTTACGCTATTTCTTTTCCTATGAAGTTACTAATAGTTCATTCTTACACCCTTGATATGCTGACCACCTTTAATCCTCTGTGGTAATCTGAACATAATATTACATTCAAAATGCTTGGAAACCTAGATCCAGCCAACATCTTAGCATTTAGATGTAGCGAAATCAGTAAAAAGTAAGTCATTGACCAAAATTTGTAAAACATCAAAGAACTTATTTTACATCAGCCCTTCCTGAGATGAAAATGCAATAGATAATCAATGGGGGGGTGGGGGAGAAAATCTCTTAGAATGAACTTTAATGACATACTTTAAATGCATTCTTCTTCCCTTCAGCAAAAGCACCAAATTCACTAAATTGCTAGACTGATAACGATAATAAAGCATAAAAAAAAGAGGGAAAGTATCTGGAGTAAGCAATTTTTACCAAAAAGAATTTAAGATTTCATGTTAAATTAAAAACAAACCAGTAAGGCATTTATGATAAAACAAATTTTCCACATGAAATAGAAGAACACAATAAAGTAATCCACATTTTTGTGACTGCGGTGGGAAGATAGAGAAAATAAAGTACAAAGATCATTAATAAAATCTTTTACCTTCATAGTCCCATAACCCAGGATAAGGTTGGCCTGCAGTAGCATTTGGAGGTTTAGGTGGGCTGTTGAAGAAATGAGCAGAAACTTTCAAAGTGACATCTCCATTTGAGGCTGGTGAAAGAAAAATTCTTGCTGGATGGTGATCAACACATTGTCCATCCCAAGTGTTTCTAATTGTATATTCCCTGTGAACAAATACAAAAAAATAACAATTATGATTTAAATTTGAGATTGTGAGTTCTCAAGGGAATTCCTTAAGATGGAGAATACAAATATAAATCCAATCTCATTAATTGTGAACTTTCTCTGTCTTTGCATTCAAAATCAGATACCATTTATAATCAAACACCATATTCAGGGTAGAAGTATATATAAAAAAAAAAAAGTAATTACATTACATATTACAAATATCATTACACCTTAAGGCTCAGGCTCAGAGATGAATCAGAACAGACTCATGGATGAAAGACACCTTCAAGTAACAATAAACTTGCCGTCTTAAAAATGATGATTTAAAAGTGAAAAGACACTCTTTCTGTCTATACATGTATTAAAAAAATATAGGGAAATAAAATGACTGTGATAGACTGAAATTCTTGAAATTCAGAAAAAAACCCAAACAAACATCGCATGTCAGAAAATGAGAATCAGACATTTTTACTTCAAAATATGCAAAAAAATGCATATAAACACCTTTGTCATCTAAAGACTGCAAAACTGAAATTCATAGCTCTTCTTTTGTCACAAAATGTACAATTTTTATGCTTAGCCTCCATAACTATGACTAAATAAAAAATATGCGCAGACCTTGAATGATTTGACATTCCTATGACATTAAAATGGGAATGTTTTTTGTCTTTTTTATGGATTAATAAAGTGAATCTTAATCAAATATAGAAGGAGCAACTTGTACATTAAATACATTTTTTTCCGCACAAGACAAGAAAAATGCAATCACAAATAAAAATAAAGACTGCCCAATTCACTGCCATTCATGCTCACTGAAACTAGCAGATTGTCAATATCATTCTCTAAACGTTTAACTCCCAACTTTCACTACTTGGATGCTGCTTGCTAATCACTATTTTAGAGGAACATTTTGGACCAATGGAAATACCCTTTTTCATGATATGATCTAAATGCACAAGATAATTATGTTTTTTTTAAAAAACACATTCACCATATTTCTCTGAAGACTCTTTCAATGGTTGACCTGTACGTTCAGAGAAAGACAACAATGATATACATGTGTTTTGCATCAGTAATAAAGAGTGTCTTATTTAATAAAAAAATGTGAGAAAATTATCTTAATGAATGTTCTATATATATTGTCATCAATTACCTAATGCCATTAATATTCCGTTCTTGGGGACCTGAGTGATGACACTGCGGTGCAGGAGATGGGATACCCCAAATAATTATGACCACATAGACAATTGTGACAAGAAATAAGATCAGACCAATTTTTTTCTTTCGCTCTAAAGTGGTGACCAATGACATTGGTGATCTTGATTCATAACAGCTCATTTAAAAAGAAAAATTAGATCATTTCCATGTACTTGTAGTGTACAGCCTGAATGAATGAATAAAAGAGGCTTGAATTACATCAGGGTGGCCTTTAAAAAAGTTAAAAATGTCCTTATCTATGGAATTTAAGATATAATGCATTCAAGATCCATTCTTATATCATATTCATGATCAAAATAAAATCCACACCCCATAAAAAGACGTTTCCTAGTGAGCATTAAAATGATTTCATGATAACAAAAAGGTGCAGTCTGACTGCAGGTGCACAAATTATTGTCATCTGTAAAAAGGTTCTTCTTTCCCGTTAGTGCTAACAGTAAGCAGTTTGTTGATGTAGATGATAAATAGGGGCCAACATGGGCGTTCCAGCTTTGGAACTGGCCCTAGTTGTGACTTGGCTCCAATCACAGCTACTACTGGCTATGGCATGTCATTGGTAAAAAATGTCTGGATTCAGTTGAAGACCTTGGATGCATGCATACAGGTTGCAAGCTTCATCTGTGGCGCAGGGACTGTTTGAAAGAGTCCATCTGATAAAGTCAAGCATTCTATATTCTATTGCACAGTCTATGTGAACATAGATTAGATCTCTATGTACTTTTTACATTCTCTCAAAATGTTTTGCATTAATGGAAACATGCACACTCCTACTATTAAAAAAAAGGAAAGACGGCATTGGCGCGTACGTTCCATGGTGGATCCATGCTAACAGTGCTTTACAATGGCATTTTACTGCCCTGGCTAATAGCAACACAAAACATTTAGAACAAGACTTGCAGCCTGTTAGGTGCGAATACATTTTTTCAGACAGAGAAAGTGCTGTCTTAATGGCCAGGTACTCATTCACACCTGAGTCAAATGAAGGAAGCAAAGGAATGTGTCTTTGCCTGTGACTTGGCCAAACTAGTCAGGCTTGAACCCAAGTGGTTATGCAAGCTTGTACTGACCATGTTGAATAGCACTTGACTCATGCCGAGATGTAATCACCACTTAACCACAGACGCCCCATTATGATTGTTGCATTTTGCTAAAGTACTAAAATGCATTCTCTTCGGACTTTGAAAGCAAAAAAAAAACACCCACCCGTGTTTCAAGCCCACCATGAATAAAATGCTTAAACGGCCACATTGGATATTGTACACATGTCAACAAGTACAAAAACACAAGGATACCAAAAGAGATTGACAGTGCCACACTCCAGGACATAGACGCACCAATAGACCTTCATGCCATCATCAATTTGAGAGTGAAATTCCCTGGCTGCAGAGATTGCGAATTTTTTCAAAGATTGTAACAGTTTTAAGGAGAGGCATAAGACACAGCAAAGTAGTTAGAAAGTGCATATCATATATCATAACTGTTACATGTTACTTGTCTGTGTCATCAATCTTGATGGTAGCTGACATCACACTTTTGACAAACTCCCTCCATTTGAGCCTATCTTCTCGAGATCTCCCATGTGACACAGTTCTTCTTCTCCGGTGACTGTCCTTTTCTTGATGTTTTCCATGTATGCGAGTGATGGTCTTCCCCGCCGTCTCCTTCCTTCTATTTTGCCTTGCGTCACTATTTTCATCAGATTGCATCTTTTGTTTCTTATTGTGTGTCCCAAATACTTTACTCTTCTGTGATATGCAGTTTTTAATAAATTTGGTGTTTATCAAGCTCTTCCAGAATATCAGAATTGGTTCTTCTTTTTGTATAGCTTACTCTTAGTAATCTTAGGTGAAACCATATCTCAGCAGCATTGATTCATGACTCATCTGTTTTCCTTACAGTCAAAGCTTCGCTTCCGTTAACAGAACTGGCCACACAAGCAGTTTGAGTATCCCTACTTAGAGTGATTTAGATATGCTTGTCTTTCCATAAATGGTTCCAATGCATCATTCATTGTTTAGCCATTGCGATTCTGGTTCTTGTGTCTTTTGTGCAGTTGGCATTTGATGTTTTTATGGAGCAAATATATTTGAAGTCTTTCACATTCCACTGTTGTTATCAGTCAGTTGAAATTCCTTTTCTTCTCCACTTCCAATGTGCATTATTTTTGCCTCTTTTGCATTTAGTTTGAGCCCTTTTTCTTTTCCTTGTCAGTCTTTATCATCATCTCTTCCATGTCTGTGTGGTTTTCCATGATTAAGGCTGTCGTCAGCATATCACAATGAAATGTAAGTTCCATCTATACCAATTCCCAGCATTTCTATTTCAGCGTCTCGTACAATCTATTCTGTGTACAGACTGAAAAGATGAGGTGATAAAATGCACCCCTACTGCACTCCCTTTTCAATTGGAGGGAAATTGCAGTTAGAGTTTTCCCAGTGTGTAGTGGCTTTTTGGTCTTGATAAAGAGAATATATTAGTTTGATAAGATGTTCAGGAAAACGTATCTTCATCAGTGTGTCAATCATGTGCTGGTGGCTTACGCTGTCGAAGGCTTACTGTAATTGATGAATGTAATATAGGCCTCCTTCCTTAACTCGTTGACTTTTTCTATGAGAATCTGCAAAATAAAAAGCATGTTTATTGTGTTCCTTCCAGTTCTGTAGCTAGCCTGACATTCGCGCAGTTCTTCTTCTGGTTTTTTTTTTCATTCTGTCGAGTATTATTAGGAGAATTTTGCTGACATGGCTCATCAATGCTATAGATCTATAATGGTTACATTATTTGGGATATCCGTTTTTATAAAGCATGACAAATGCTTGTGATTACCAGTCAGTTTGCCATTTACATTTTCTCCAAATTGTGCAAAATAGATGGTGAATAGCTTTGATTCCATTGGTGCCCGAGTTCTTGGCCAATTATCCAGCCCTGGAGATTTGTTGTTCTTTATGTGTTTTATGGCTGACTCTACTTCTGTGATCAGCGGTTCTGGTTATTCCTCCATCTCATTTTTGTGAAAATTTTCCACTTCACTTCTCTGAGTTTGGTTGGCAAAAACGCCCTTTTCCATTTTCATGCCATCGGTTTAGGACTTCAATTGGATCATTTAGTGTTTCTCCATTTTGACAATTTATACTCATCTTTTTTTATTTAAATGTTGATGCTTTAAGCTTCTTTATTTGATCGAACATCTTTTTTGATCGCTGTTGTTCATTGTATGTTTTATTTAGTTGCATTGTTCTTCTTAACAGTCCTTGCGTACTTTGCAATGCACTTCTCTTTCTAATCTTGTATATTCTTTATTGTCATTTCTTTTTCAAGCTTCACTCTTTTTCTTTGCTGGCGTGATTGTTTCTTCACTCAGGTATGGTTTCTCTTTTCTCGTTTTCTTTTTGCCAAGAATGTTCGCAGCAGTCTCTATCCACACCTCTTTCATGTCAATCTATATATTTCTTCTGGTTCTTTGTCTGTAGCTATTCTGTTTGAATATGTTCAACTTGATAGTGGCAGTGAAGAGAATATGATCTAAGACGCAATCTGTTCCTGGTTTTGATTTTGCATTGAGGAAGGGGTTTTTCCATATGCTGTTGACACTGATGCAATCAATTTGATTTTTGTATTTTTCCCTAGGAGATATCCAAGTATATCTTCTATTTTGGGGCTGTTTACACATTGTGTTCATTATTGCTAGGTCATTTGCTTGACAGAAAGAAATGAGTGTGCATACTTTTTCATTTCTCTAACCAAGTCCATATTGTCCAATGCAGTTTTCATCATCTTTTCCTTCGCCAACATTCGCAATGAAATCACCCATCATCATAAAAATCTCTCTCTTTGGGATTTTATCAATGTTAGAGTGTATTTTTGGGTTCATCTTGACAACGAGCACTTGATCGTTTATGGCATTGTAGTTTTTTTAGAAGTTTAGTCTGCTTTTTGTCTAATATCATTGCTACACCCATTTCTATTCCTGTATCGTTGCCCCTATATAAGTTTTCTTTTACAAAAAAAAAGTGTTCTTGTCCACTCCATCGGAATTCACATAGGCCTGTAACATTCATTTTTATGACATCTATTTCTTTAATTTAATCAACAATGTTAGTTTGCCAAGTTCTTTCTTTAGTCGACGGGATTATTGTAATTCTGTTTTCATCGGAGTTCCAAATTAAATAATGAATATTTACATAAAGTACAAAAAAAGCTACAAGACTACCAACTTTGACTAAGGAGAGAGAACACGACATATCACCTGTCCTCAAGCAGCTCCACTGACTACCATAACGAAACGGATAGAATGCAAAACTCTTTGCGATGTCTTTAAAAGAACGCACCATCTTATCTCCACAAACGTATTTCAATATACAGTTCCACTAAGAATTTGAGATTGGCAAATGACCTTCTTCTAAACACAACTGTAAATTGTTTTTAATTTTAGGAAGAAAAGTCTCAGCAGCTCAGCTTAAGCTTTGTGGAATAAACTGTCTTTTAAAGCAAATTCTTCAGATTCTTTACAAATTTTAAAGAAACACCTTAAAAATAAAACATTTAAAAAAACATTAAAAAAATAATCATATATACACGCTGTATTGAATGTCCATAATTTGTATATATAAATGTATATTACTGTAGTCGTGGCTTACCTTTAATTTTCTTATTATTTTTTTTTTACTTTTGACCATGTTCTGACTGATTATGTAGAAGACAAACGACATGTTTTGTAAAGCACAATTGAGCATCTTGATGTGGAAGTTACTTG
>JAOWAY010116637.1:0-10929 GCA_028565895.1 Goniobranchus geometricus
CATAACCAAAGAGTTGTTATAAATTCCTGTGAAAAAGCCTCTTTGTTTCTTTCTGTATTATCTAATCTTACATTGGCAATTAGTTGGCCATCACCCAGCCCATGTAGCTCTAACACTCTACCAAGAGCGGAACATGTTTAGCTCACATTAAAATAATTCAGTTATCCTCTGTTGTGTTCAGTAAAACATATGGCCAACACTTGGGAACGCTAAAGTTCTCTGTCTTGAGCTTTCTTTCTGACCTCACCCCACGTCCATCTCCACTGCCTGATCTTTCTTTCTATTGTTCTTCGCCATGTTTGATGGGGCGGCCTCTCCCTCTTTGACCCTTGGGCATCCATCTCAGGGCAGTCTTTGGAAGTGTCTGAGGTTGCATTCTAAGGACGAGGTCCTTGTTAGTGATTTGTTTGGTTTAAATATCTTAAAGCTTCTTCTTAAACATTTACTTTGGAAAACATCAAGTTTCAGTCTGATATCTTCGGTGGTTTTCCATGATTCAGCTCCATATAGCAGGACTGACAGAACATTACTTTTAAAGACTCTCATTTTAGTTTTTGTATATATTTGATTTGATTTCCAGAATTTGTTTAGTATTCTAAAGGTTTTTCTAGCTTCTGTAAGTCTTTTATTATTTCGGTTTGGGCATTTCCATTCTGGGAGATTTTGGTGCCGAAGCATGTAAAATCTTACACATCAACTACATCACATCTGTTCCATCAATTTTAATGGTTTCTATTTGTTTACTGTTAATTCTCATTGTTTTGGTTTCGCCAGCGTTTATTTTTAGGCCTAGTTTTTGAGCATTCTGTGACAGTTCTTGAGATTTGTTTCGCAGATTCACATTAAAATAGGCTTACAAAAAGCTCTAATTGGTTCAGCCTTGTCCTTCCTCACCACCAGTTGCATAAGATGAGACATGGTCAAATTCGTTCTATGCTTTGCAAGATCTTGTATGGAACTGTCCAGTTTGAGTCCTCTGCATCTTTGAACATGTTCAAACATGCATACCCAATTAGATGGTGAAGCACAGAGAGCATGGTGACATCCCCATTATAAACCAGCATAGCATCACAATTGCACTGGTAGGGTCACTTGATAGAGCTCATTCTTTATTTTATTTACATCTACTTCTACAAATTTTGAAGGAAATCCTTCTCATCTTCAAATGGACTGTGATACCAACGAAAACCCTGTGCTGCTATCTAGTTACTTGTATATATGTAAAATTCTGTTACAGCTGTTTTGGGTTCCCTTAACCAAAACAAGATGCAATGCACTATAATGCTAAGTGGTGGCAACTGAATTAACAGGTAAAAGGAAAAGAGAAATACCATAGAGAAAGAATTATGACAAGGCATTTATAAGCTGCCCACATTCTTTGGGCACTCTCTCTGACCTTTAGAATGTGCCTGTGTAAACCTAACCTTTCAAGAGTCTGACTGGCTTTGTGAGACTGGAATTCCCTTGGCTTAGAGACATGCAACTATTTCATATAAAATTATGAATTCGAGGATGAATTTGAATACCTGATTTCCTTTGGAAGAGCGTTTGTATTATCTTCCCCATAATTTATACTTTTATTTTACTTGTCAAGATCTACATTAGATCCACAGTATCTATGGCCCTGTTTTGGCCCATTTGGGAATATTAAATTGCTTTCCTTTTTAGTCTGCTCCTCTGTTTGTTTAATTATTTGATTTATATTTGTTTAGATGTTTATTATCTGTTATGGACATACAATAACACACGCCATAACAGTAGTCTGCTCTCTCTTGTTTTTGCTGACACACTTTCCACGTTAACTATTTCATGAATCTTATCATTTGACACTTTATCTTTGCTTGTCCACATTCTCATTTCTGTTACTTCCAACTCTTTGTCCGAACATTTTGTCAAAACCACTGTCTGCGGGCATTATAACATTGTCGGTCTTATCACAGTCATATATATATATACTTTTCCATTCAATCTCCCAGGGATCACACAGTACTCCAGTCAATTTTCCTCCCGCTGTACAAATCTCCCTGGACTCTCCAAGATATTTGAATCTTTTGACCTGTTTTATAGTTTCCCCTTTACTTGTTAATGTGTAGATCAGATTGTCATCCTCTTGGGAAATCATCATGCGTTCTGTTTTTCTTACATTCAATTGTAAAGCTTTTTCTTCACTTTTGACAACTAATTTGTCCAGCATTTGTTGAATATGTTCTGAGGTGAAAACCATCAACACAGCTTCGTCTGCATAGCGTAGATTTGTTATGTTTTTACCACTGACTTTAATGCCATTCACGTCATCAATTGATGTCATAATTATCTTTATAGCGTCAAATTATCCAATTAAAATTCTAATCAACAATGGACAAAAACCTAATAGGGTATCTGGTTGTAAATCCTGATAATTTTTGCTCAAAATTTGTACAGAAATTACATTAGCGATTATAAAACATAAGGGAGCAGAAATGCCAAACCTGAAACCAGTCTATGGTGCAGCAATTGATAAGCGAAGGAAATTGGCGCAGTCGATTGCGAAAAGCATCACCGATAGGACTGAAGGCAATAATGATGTGCAATTTGGCTCGACACTGACTGACAAAAAATGCAAAGAGAGCTAAGGGGCTTAACTCAGCATTCTTGTCTCCAGCAGCTTTGGCAGCTTCCACTCGCACTGCCTGTCACCACAGATGATACAAGGAGAAAGATACATGAGGTAAAATATGTCATTAATATTACAATATTCATTCCAACATTTAAAATCCTCTTGAAAATATGCAAGATAATAAAAACAAACAGCTTTGTCATGTGATATCATGATGATCCTGAGTGAAAAGTCTCTTTTTGTGCTCTTGAGTTTAAGTAAATTTCATCTTCAATAAGGTGAGTCATCCAAATCTCACCATTGTAACGATTTTTGAACTGATGGTCACAATTGTTTTTAAATATTTACCTGACTTTGCTCTGACAACTTACTGCAACTGATGGATACCGAAATTAACGTCAACATCTCACTAGGCATAAAAATGTGAGTGAATGTCTAGTATGCTCTGACTATTGAACCCTTCATGCAAACAGTCTCTGGGTTGCTTACAAGTGTTGAAGAATACACTAACCATTACACTTATATCATAATGTCACTGTAGAATTCTTTTTACATGGTTAGCAAAAAGGTGGTTGACCTGGTGGAATTATGTTCTGAACAGCTTGCTCTTGACATTGAGGCCTCAGCATATCACCTGTTTAGGTAAAGTTATGTCATTAACCCTAGAAACGCTTGACCAATTGACTGGATGTTATAATCAACTGTTTGTTTATCAGCTGCTGAGATTTAATTGACAACACACTGACAGAAAGTGTGTTTGTGGAGAAGTTAGCATCACTTCAATGCTCAATTATGAAGTCAAAATCCAGCTTGAATGCTAAAATTTATTATTAAATCATATTCATTGTCAGTTCTGGGTCAATTTCCATGTAACGAGCAATAAAATCTTCTACTTAAAAGTTTAGGGTGCTATGCTATGTGTAAAATATAACCCCACTGGCCTTCCTGTCTTACAGGTGTCATGCTTAATATACACCACCACTGGTCTTCTCAGGGTCTTAATTTTGCATGCCTCAAGTCAATGCTTCAGTTGGGTTGAGTCACTTTATCGTTAAACCTCATTCAACTTCGAAGGGAAGTAGTACCTTGCTGATTAACTCACTGAAGCCTGATACCAAAATAGTCGATATGACGTTACAGCCGTTCAACCCTAATGCCGGTATTATCGGTATGAAATTTTCCATCGTTCTGTGTCAAAGCACTCACCTCCTATGAAACAGACTATACTGAAATCGAAAGTCCAATTATTCCTTGATGGAAACAGACCATTATTTCTGCTTTTCGTTTCGTAGTTTGCTTTTATTGGCTGTTTTTCCAAGAGCCCCCGTGAAGAGGGAAATTCGGAACGAGACTGCTTTCTCTCTGTTCGCAATGGCTTCTTAACGACGGACGCTTTTTTCTACTGTAAAATTTCTCGAACAGATTGTGATGACTGATTCTGATTTTGTAGCTGATTCTTCTGATGAAATTGATAGTCAAGAGGCCTCTCTTACTGAAAGTAAATATAATAACAGCTATTTTTCATAAATAATCAAAATTAGAGCAAAACTAGACCCAGAGATCTCGTGTTTTTTGTACAACTCGCTTGATCAACAAGTGCTTGTAATTCCAAGCCCCAAGCGATGGTTTAGATCATAATCTAGGGCTCAAAATCTAGATCTAGATCTTTAATATTCTTGAGTCTCATGGATAAATGATACACCTGTGAACATTCTACCTTGGGTCCACTGGCCCTAGAAATGGATCCAGGTGCGATTTTTCTGTGACGCCTTTGTTTACCAAACCGTCAATGAATGCTGTCACTGTCACTTTTGTTTCAGTGGGATTAGCTCCATCCATCTATCCATCCATTTTGCTCACTATGCAAATGTTTACAGTTGCTTGTTGTAATTTTTGATCAAGCAAGAATGAGTCAGTGGCGATTGCTTATAAACGTTGACAATTTTGCAGGACCAGCGGAGATGATGTTTGGTGGGAGTTTGTTCCACTGGGTGATTGTGCAAGGGTAGAAGCTGTATTTGTATCGGCCCATTCTTGTATGAGGCTGTGTTATTTTCAGATCCTGGTAGTTTCTTGTTGAGAGGCGATTTTGTTGAGTGTTGAGGTATGCAGGAAGTGATAGACATGTTTCTTGTCGATGCTGTATTTTGTAGGGCACCATGACAGTTGGAATGTCTGTTTTATTTCTTCAGGTATTTAATTTATCTCATTTCCCTTGGCCATTCCTGCTATTTATTTATCAGATTTGTTTGGTTGTATGAAAATATTACATTGGTAATGAGGCAACCTGTGTTGGTGGTGTTTTATTGTCAGCGTCACTTGCCAAGTCACTGGATTTCATTTTGTAAGAATTTCAAGTAAATATGCATTATATGGATATATAGGTTTATTCTCTGATTCTCATCTATAAGTTACTATAAGACTGCATTTTATTTAGAATATGCCTTGAGACCAGTTGAAGATAAATGTTGAAAGACAATGTTAGGGGTGAGGTTTTATAATGCATAATGTTTTAGATAATCAATCGCATGATATTATGTCAGTTTATTTATTGCCATGCTTGCCTTTTTCTCAGAGCCTACCACTGTGAATCCATTAGAAGAAGAGACTGATACACCTGAGGAGGCTATTTTTGATCAACATGAATGGTCGGAATATCTAAACTGACATCCAATGATACCTCCATTTACCGGTGAGGCGGGCTTGCATCTTTCAGAATGATGTCGAAACGCCGTCTCGAAGATCCTGTGCACAGCACCTATAATGCCATCACCATCAACCGCCTCACAGCCTGGCATTTTCCCCTGTTTCTTCCACCAACGCCTGCTAGGAAGCATCCTTTTCGTGTTGGCTTTCTTTGTTCAGAAAGAAAATGTAAAATGAGAGGTTCCCAAACCACGCAGAAATGGAAGGAAACTCAGGTTTGGTGCCAACTCTGCAAGAAGCCTCTATGCCAAGCGCCATGCTTTGAAATCTATCATACAAAGAAGGATTCCCTTGAATGATCATTGCCCTGTCCAGTAATCACCATCTTATGAGGAGCTGATTTGGATTAGTTGCTGCCTAAATGGATGAGTACATTATTCTTTTACTATCAATCAGATTCTTTCTTCCCTGTCTATCCTGATTGCTTAGAATAATTTATATTTTGTGTGTGTCCTTTGAAGTTGAATTAATTACTAACACATGTTATGAAGTTGGAAAATCTATCTAATCGTTCCTCTCCGTCCTGTCAGAATTTGGATTTTGTTTGGAATGATATATTTTTCTTGACAAATTATTTCACAAACAACATAAACAAACACATACAAAAATCAATCCCTATCATTCAACATCCATCATATTATAAGGAATTAAGTACTTCTTTCTCATGATTTTATTGTGTATGATGTCTTGATAGACCAGTTTTGGTCCAGGAGGGTTTTCAATGAAAAATATTTCCAATAACATTTGTAAACAAATATTACTGTCAATCAATTTTTACTTTTCTGTCTTTCCTGCCCTCTTAGTTTATTTATAACACTTTCAGGTTTTGTTTGTTTTACTTCAAATTGACTTACTAACAATTTTATCAGTTACAAAATTGTAATATAATATCTTACAGTTGCATGCTTTTCTTCTTCAAATCTGTCTGTTGATAGACTTTGTTTATGTTGTATTTCTTTTGTCAACAAATGAAAAAAAACAACAACACAAAAACAAATAAAACTCAATATCATACACAAGTCATCATTCCACCATTTGAGAACCCATTTGTATTATTTCATGAGCCTGGATATACAAAATCTTTTGGACAAGGTGAATTTTCAACCACTTCCTAAATTTTACTTTTTTACTCCTTTTGTGGCCTTTAGTGCATAACCCATTACACAGAATCTATTACCAATATCAATGTCAAATTTTGTGACAGACATATATAAAGATATAAGTGCATGTGTACCAAATTTCAATGCTGTGGAGATAGAATTAGTATTTTGATTTTTTAAAAATGGTAAAAAATTGTCTAGGATATGACTACATGCAGGGACGCCCGGTCTAGGGCTCAGTGAGTTAAATAACACTGTCCTAGTCAATATGAGCTGTTCTTTGCTCTTTCAAAGAAAGGCCAAAGTGCGGTCTTAATTAAGTATGCATTATTAGAGCAATGGACTGTTATTGAAGTGACAGGTACCTCACTGACATGACTTTTGTGTTAATATCTCTAAAACCATGAAATTTGACCCACTTTGTTCTAGTTTCTAACCCTTGCCATTTAATGCAAGCCAAAACGTCATCAGTATACTGAGCATCTGTACGTAAGTACTGAAATTTCTGTAAAATATGTATTGATTAATATATTGATCAAGTTTTCATTTGCTTGTCTCTCACTTTTCTTCATCCGATAAAATTATTAAATAATTCCAATTTCACTAACAATATTGAATAATACTTATTGTTAACTTTACTTTGTGCTCATAGACACATCTTTACAACGTCGAACCCGCATTAAAAAAAGATTAAAAAGACCTAGATCTAATGAATTCAATTTTCTCCCTTGCTGATTTGCATCAATTAGACCTATATAGATTAAATCTACGGTCATATCATCACATTATTCCACCGAATGAAATGATTAGGAAAATCTTGATCTAGGAATCGAGGCATTTTTCAGCAGATGGTTCAGACCTAGAGATTCAACATATCGAGCCACAGCAAATATAACCATAGTTCAACCCTAAGAGTTATTAATGTGTTGGGCCTACAACTTCTTATTCAACATATGGCATGTTGCAGACGCATGGCTTAAACCAAATGAATGCAAAAAAAGAGCCTAATGGGTTGTGTTCTTTGTGGAACACCCCATATTAGAGTAAATACTTTAAAGTTTAAGAAAACGGAAGGTTCAATTTTATTAAAATAATTAGAGCAATTGCAAGTTTTTAAAAGCTGATAGTTTACTTCTCATCTCATAAATTTCAAACTAGACACACTTATAATGTAATATGTGTTCTTCTCCATAACACTTCTTTAAGCTTAAATCCAGGTTGATTAATTCCATCTACTGGTAACACATGAGAGCTGTGACAGTTCAAAATAAACTTGTCCCACTGCAAGTAAATTTTAAAGACTGAATTGAAAATATTTACATACAAATGGTCAATGTTCTTGATTGCATCATTAGGAACAGAAAACTGCATGCATTTAGAATACGATACCTCCATAATCTCTGCCTTTTCATCTGGTGCAAATAAATTTGGCACTTCTCCTGAATTCAGCAGAGCATCAATGTCTTCAAGGAAAATCTCATTCTTAATCTGGGCATCTGTGATGAGAAATGTTGTGGCAATTCCCTTACCACCTGCAAGTTTCAATACTCCCTGTGATGGCAAAGAAATGTGAATTACATAATATGCATTAAAGTGCTTGAAAAAGATAAATTCAAAAGCATTATATTGTAATGCCATATCACATAATACTATTTATTGATTTTTTAGCTCATTTCCTTGACACTTGTTTTCCAACTTCTCCCACCTTATTTCTACGAAACTTACCCTGTTTTGTTTGTTTTGTTTAAATAATTGAATGATACAGAATGTAAAAAAACTCAATTACAACAGACTTTTATGACTTAATTTGGGTTTTGTTTGCCCCACATGAAGGAGTTCTGTTTTTTATATGCTATTATGAAATCATAAAGATTTTCTGTGATACAATATGATTAACCTGCTACAAGCATTGGTTTAGTTATAACGTCATCACTGACGGTGTTCTTTTCCATTATTCAATTTAAAAAGTTAAAGTGACTTAAGATGCTTAAGTCAAAATAAGTTTTTCCTTTATATCAATCAAAACTTATTCAAGATTTTGTGAAGCCTTTGTAATGGTAAAAGATATCTTCAGGTTTAGATATAGCATCTCATGACCACCTATATTTTTAAATATGATATATAATCGACATTCCAATTCCCATTGTTACAGACTCCACAGCTTCCTGTATTTTCTCTATCAGGGAGTTTGAACCTCCGACAAGGGTAATGAAGACTGTTTTTTACATACCCCAACAAGAAAAAAAAGTCTAGAGGTGTTAAATCAGGAGATCTTGAAGGCCAAAATATTGGACCATAATGAGCAATCCAATTCCCAAACAGACTTCATCAAGATATTCTTTAACTTTCAGGCCTCAGTGACGAAAGCTCCTTCTTGTTAAAAGATACCAGGCTCAATATGATGCAGTTGAGGTATCCCATACATCTCAAGCTTGCAAAGGTAGTTCGTTGCTTCAATGTTTTTTTGAAAAGAAAATGGGTCATTCAACTCTATTTGTTGTCAGTGAGCATCACACATGGACCTGTTTGGAACCACACCAGATTTTTATGACTTCATTTGGGTTTTGTTTGCCCCAAAATGTCACATTATTAGGTGGATTTTTTCCAAACTTCCTTGCAAATCATCTAATAATGATGGACCTGACTTTGTGAAATCATAGGCACTTTACAGGTTTCTCTTGGTTTTCTTTCCTTTTTTTAAATCTTAATTTTGATAGAGGATTATGTTTCCACTGATGTCCAAGTAACGTCAGGCTTATTTTCTAGTTTCTTTAGCATTTCAACTTCAAGTCACACAAGATATTGTGAAAGCACCATTATTTTTTAAAATGAAGAATTAACTTCCACCCTATATATCATTACATCACAATACTGGTTTTTCTACTTTTTCCTTCATTTTGACTTCTAGCTTTAAAAGTCATGAATTACAATTGTTTACGTTTCTCACATGGATATCTTGTGTCATTTAAGCACTTCAAACTCAATGTAAACTTCATGTGCAGATTTGTTTTCAAAAGTGTTAAAAGTTTAAAACAGCATTTTTTGTATTTATAAAAATAAAAAAGATAAATACAGGTGACAATTCATTTATTTCCATTTTAACAAAACAACCTTACATTCAATGACCATGTCCTAATGACTAAACATTATTCAAATCTGAAATGTATCAATGGAAACAAAACAAACCTTAATGTCATCCCGCCATTCTTGAAGTCCATAATTTTTTGAAATTTCTGGTTGGAACAAACGGTGACCTGCCATAAAAGCTGCGAGTCTTGTGAGTGATTGGCGGCCACTTCCACCCACTCCCACCAACAATCCATTGCCTCCAGGTTGTCGCAAAATGCGGCTGATGCGTGACAAATGGCCTAGTACATACCTTTAATTAAGGCAGATAGGAACACAAAATATTTATGAAAACTAGACCAACATAGAGAGATAGTTCCTGAAAATCCTATGTTATTTACACTAAATTATGGAAATAAAAATCTGAAAATTATTTACTCATATGAGATAATGTAGCTTAAAATTCCCCGATTCAAGACCCGAGAATTGAGGAACTTTATTTCATGTTAATGTATACCTGAAAATGACAAGGTTCATGCCAGTTTTATGAGACTGATTGTACTCTGAAAGGTATTGGTTAACAACATCATCAAAGGCTTCCAGAGAGCTGACTTCCTTGTATGTTCTCAATTCTGGTGGCATGTCAGGATCCATGAAGTCACCAAAAAGAAGACCCGTAAAATGAGTCTCTTTCAGCTGTGAACAAGAAACAAATAATATCTGTATATATCATCATCTTTCCACAATCCTTGTTACTAACCTGTGTTAAAATGTAAAGGCTTACATCTAAAGTTTAGGAACGTCTTTGTAAATACTCCAAAAATCAAAGTTTAGCATCAACTTCTTTTCAAGGGGGCTTAGTATTTAATAGGTTATATTCTTACAAAAATTACTGTAAGGAATTCATATTTTGAAAAGGGGACATGGAGGTGGGTGCCATTCTCACAAAGAGCACTGTATTTACATACAAGTCAGAGAGGATATTGTGAAAGCACCATATTTTCTGAATGAAGAATTAATGTATGGATTTCTATTTTCATTCTTACTTCCATCCTATATATCATTACATCATATATACTGATTTTTTAACCTTTCCCTTCATCTTGACTTTTAGCTTCTAAACACTGAAAGTGTAAACTTAAAATATAATCAGCATGCAATCATTAAGCAACACCTAATACTTTACTGACACTAGAATCCCTATCATTATAATAATTTTTTTTTGTTCAAAATGTAACGGGATATTGTTTTAATTTTGAGTCTATCATAAAGGAATGTGAAGATATAAATTATAATAATGGATATATTTCTCCTCTCACCCCTTCTCCCATTTTCTTTTGTTGCACACTATAATGGATTAAAATCTCCCCTGCCTTCCTTTTTAAAAGCAAAATAATGATAAGATTCTTCCATTTATCAAGTATTTCCGGTGTTTTTATTATTGAGATTTGTTCTTATTTC
>JAOWAY010116748.1:0-10926 GCA_028565895.1 Goniobranchus geometricus
ATTTCCGCTGCCTCCAGCCTTTTCCTACTGTCTGTTGAAATATTCCAGCATTCACAGCCATATAACAGTACTGACCATATATCAACTTTTAATACCCTAACTTTTGTGTCCATTGAGATATTCCTATTTCTCAGGAAAGAGTTCATTCTATTGAAACTGTCTTTAGCAACTGCAAATCTTCTCTTTATTTGTGTGTCACATTTCCCATCTGATATGATTATGTAACCAAGTTACGTAAATTTCTGGACTTGCTTTATTTACTCTCCTTTACTTGTGGATTTACTGACTTTTTGGAGACTACCATGCATTCTGTCTTTTTTATATTTTAATACTAGACCTTTGCAATCACTTTCCAAGACTACGATATCAAACAATTTTTTGAGGTCTTTCTCTGAGGTTGCTATTAGAGCTGTGTCATCTGCATTCCTGATTTTGTTTATGTTTTCTCCATTAACTTTCAGACCTGAACAATTTTCTGAATTTTTAAGAATCATTTCACTTTATATATTAAAGAGCTCTGGTGACCTTGCCCAACTCCTTACTTGATCTTCTTTGATTCACTCAAGTCTCCATCAATCCTTACCACTGCATTTTGGTTCCAGTACAGTTTTCTAACAATTCTTAAATCCTTGCCATCGATGTCTAACTTATGTGAGATATTGAAAAGCTCATCATCTCTTACTTTATCAAAAGCCTTGGAATAGTCAATGAAACATATGGACATATCGGTTTGTGCTTATTGGATGCATCTTTCCATTAACATTGTTATGATGATAATGGCATTTATGGTACCCAAAGCCAAACTGTGCCCTTGATATCTCTGATCTTAAACATTTCCTCATTCTTTTCATTTATACTCAAAGAAGTATTTTTGTCATGTGGCTCATGAGACTAATTGTTCTATGATGTTCACATTCTGTACCCCTGGTGACCTGGGCAGAGTTATGGAGACTGACTTCATTAAATCTTCTGGAATTTCTCCACTGTCATAAATTGCATTTAGGAGATTTGTTGTTACATCTATTCCTACGTCTTCTACAGTTACAATAACTTCAATGGGTATATTGTCTGGGCCTGTTGCTTTTCCAAATTTCCTTTCCTTTTTAGCATCCTCTACTTCCTCCCTTAGGATTGGTGTGGCCCATCTAGTTCTTTATGATCGGCTTTTCACTCCATTCATCTTCAAACAATTGCTCTATATATTTTACCCACGTATCTAGTACATCCTGTTTATCCATTAAAACATTGTCCTGTTTAGATCTGATATGTCCCGAGCTTGAGCACCATTTCTTCCCACTCAATTCTCTGATTTTGGTATGCATTTATTTGCTATCTTTGTTTTGATTCTTTCCTATTTATGAGCATTGTTCATTTATCCATTTTTCTTTCACTTCGTTGCATTTCGTCTTTATATCTTTATTCAATATTTTATACTTTTCTAAATTTGACTTTGCCTGTCTTCGCTCTTTCATTAATTCCAGTATGTCATTTGTCATCCATTATTTATGCTCTTTTCTAGGTCTTTGAGGAATATTTTCTGTTATAGCCTCACTGATTGATTCTTTTATCTCATCCCACTGTTCCTCTGCCTCCGTCGTGTTCTTTAGATTTTGAAATCTATTCTTGACATTAACGGCAAAGTTTCTTTTCATTTCCTGGTTGGTTTTTAAGAGGTCTATTTCAAATTTTGGATGTTTGGACTTTTTTCAAAAGTTTCTGTAGTTTTATTTCTATTCTGCACACTACTGGCACATGATCACAGTCACAATCTGCTCCTGGCATTGTTTTTGCTGATTTAACAGAGTTTGTAAATATTTTTTTCGCTACCGGTAGTATGACGTCTATCTAATTTCTAATTTGATCACCTGGGCTAATCCATGTTTATCTTCTTCAAGGGTACTTTTTGTACCACAAGTTCGAAATGAAAAAATTATTTCTTTTACACCAGTCCTCAATACGTTTGACTCCCACATTTGCATTGAAATTTCCCATGACCATCTTTACATCTTGTGGTTTTAGCTGCTTCATTACTTTGTCAGATCTTCATGAAAATTGTCTATTCTTCATCGGTAGATGTTGAAGGAAGGGGTGCGTTAATTTGGATCAGTCCAAGTCCTTCATTTTAACTGCAGTCACTCTATCGGAAACACCCCACCAGCCTTTGATGCTCTTTGCATTCTTGTCATCAGTCAGAATTCCTCCTCCTCTCTCATGAGTTTCTCCACCTGAGTAAATGATTATTTGTTATCTGTTTTAATCATACCCTTGCCTGTCCATCTAAGTTCTGACACACCTATTATGTCAACTGACATTATATCTATTTCTTGCTTTACATTTTCTAACTTCCCTTAGTGTTAGAGGGTCCTCACATTCCAAGAAGCTTTCTTGTGCTTTGTAGATGTTTTGATTTTGCAGTGCATGGGCATGGGAAGAGAGGCCATAATGACCAAAGAAAATTTATTTTATGGATGTTTATTTGGACAGGACTTTGCTTGGTTGATGTATATATAGGGGGAAAATTGGACTGAACTAATGGTTTATCTTAAACAAGATTTTATGACTAGCCAATTTATCCGAAGTAGACTACAGTGTAGATACAGGAAAAGAGAAATTACAGTGGAAAGCTTATGTATACCTTCTGAAAAGTGATATTCTTATCATAACTTTTTTTTCATCATATCTTTTTGTAGGCTTTTTACAAATTTTCTTTCGTAAGCTTTTAAATATTGTTTGGAAATTATTGGTATGTCCTTTATGTATGCAACTGATTTTTTTAGGTATTGTTCTTTATTTGAAATAAATAATTTTTGACAAATTTTTCCACATATTTTTCCCCATTGATTCCTCTAAGGTTGAAGAGGAGATGAAGGAGGTGAAACTGCAGCGTATTTTACAGTATAATGCACCTGAATGGAACCTTATTGCCCTAGGATGTCTTGGCTCTGTTATTGCTGGAGGCATTCATCCAGCCTTTGCTCTTACACTCAGTGAATATATTAATGTAGGTACCCCTGCCCACCCCCTTTTTCCCCAAAAAGTAGTAAAAATGAAAAAAAAAAACAACTGTAACAAATTAAGGCAATGATACATCAACACTCAATTAAGACCACCCCTCTCCCATCACTGTATCCCATCCAAGTCTTCTCTCCCTCTGACACTCACACACACAAATAAATATAAAGAAAGTAAAAAACAAAACAAAAAAGAGTCGATTAACAAAAGGAAAAACATTTCATTTCTTTTATGAACGAATGCATTTAAATCATTGTGCATAGAGGATAGATGTATATATATATGTTGAGTAGATGATTTTCAATCTGATTATTACTGTCCAAACAATTCATTCATTCATCAAGTACCAGGTCTGAGGCAGACATTGGCGACCATGACACGGCATTCACTTCTCTGTTCAGACAATCTCAAGAAGTTCATGCTATTGTTTTTCTCCTTTTTATTTGTCAGCCAGTGATTTAAGCTCTCTAAATATGTCATTCTCTGCCTGCCCCTGCTTCTTTTCCCCTAATGTAAATTATTTTCAGTTCACTAATGACAAAGTTTGTAGGGTTTACCTCTTAAATTTATATGGTGAGCTCCAATTATATCAAATGATAACACTGCTTCTAGTTTATATTGAAATAATTGCATTTACTTAAAACGCGACCATGGCATAAAACATTTAACTGAACGTTAATCTCATGTGTGAGATACGTCTAGAACTTTACAGAAAGGAAAACTGTCTAGATTATCTGAAAATCTTGATCTACGTAAATTGAACAAGTCTCGATTAAGAATTTAGATCTCCATAGAAATAAACATCATGTGTAAGATAATGTGAGTATTTAAACAAAAAAAACACAAAATAAGCAAACTACCATAAAGAACTGAAAAATCCACACAACCACGTTGTACTGATACACATGTTTATTTGTACATGAAATAAGATCAGATTAGTACAATAGCATAGCATCATACCATAAACATGGGAAAAATAAAAACTGTTAATTTCAAGATTCACATTTTTCTGGGTTATTTGTCACAATCTGTCTTACAATTACAATCTGAGTGTAGAGTACATTACAGTACAGTTATTATGGAATTGAATACATGCACAATACATTATCAGTATAACAGTGAAAATCAACTCTTCATTATACTTCTGTTATTTTCATCTCAACCATTATGTCATTCAATTTATACCGATACCTGCTCATAACAATGGATTTTAAAATGGGTCACACATTCTCCACCCGTCTTACCACTGGTCTTGAACTGTAGAGAATTCTTATAGATCTCATACTGTCCAAAATTTTGACCAACGCAGCAAAAGATCATAAATAAAAACAAAAATTAAAATTCAGTTTAGCTTTGTCTGAAACTGACTGACATGAAAATCCTTAACATTGAGGTATAAAGGGTTTTCTGGGTTGACATACGAGTAGGGTTTGTCTGAAACTGACTGACATGAAAATCCTAAACATTGAGGTGTAAGGGTTTTCTGGGTTGATATAAGAGTAGGGTTATATTTCATCTCTTCCGTCAGCAAGCAATCGTCTTTCATCTTCAAACTTTAGATGACTTGATTGCGAAGACTTTAAGGAGCACAATACATTTAACATTGACAAATCTGAAATAAAGCCTATTTTGGTTGGGTTAATGTGTTTTGTTTTCTTTACAGTTTGTATTGCTATTCTTGTTTCACACATATTCAAGTCAATATCGAAAGAAAGTTTTCACAGTTCAGTTTATTATTAAAATCTTCAATACTCACATCATTTGGCACACCCACATCATTGTTCAGAAGACGTGTAGTAGGTAATAGATTTTGTATTCTCCTTTCTGTGTGCCAGTAATGGCATCTGGCATGAAAACTCTCACAAAAGACATGTACAGCCTTCATCATGGATACGTCAAAATAAGCAGGTTAAATGCTCCGTACAATTTGATAGTTTCACAAGTTGAAGACTTAAGGTTGTGAGAATCATTCCCATCTATGTGGAGATTCAAAGTTGGCAACAAGGCGTGAAGACTGACAGGAGTTGATATTCAAACAATACTTATTAATTTATGAAACCAATCCCCATTTTTTATTAAAGCTTCTGAAATTCAGGGAAAGTGTTTTAATTCTAACCAGGTGCCTTTGAAAGGGACATTTTAAGTAGGAACAAGCTTGATGAATGAATTTCCATAAAGCCTTTAAATTAACTTTCTTTCTCTCCACCAATAAGTGGTAGGTCTGTAACTTGCATGATGACAAGGGACAAGGGTAAAGATAAACTAAGCCCGAATTGATGACAACAAATGAAGGATGAGAACAGGCAGGCCTTAATTACAATCAATGAAATTGAGATTTGACATGCTGATTAGTTTAACTGCCTCAAACTTGCAAGAAACTGTTCAAGGACAGCCAGATTAAAGTGTGGCTTGCTATATTCATTCCTTCAAGACAGACGAGATGTGTCTTTGTGCATGGCTTCGCTGGCAGTCAAATGATGTCACTGGACTTGCTGGGGGTCATTTTTCACTACCAATGTCTTTTTGATGGTTGATGTGACAAAAAAATCTGATTTCATTTTTGAACTGAGCTTCCACTTTTCGAGTGAAAATCTCAGCAGAATTTTTTTTTTGTGTTTCCAAGATAATCTGAAAAAAGGATGAATAGCTCATCGGATGTCGAAGGGGAAAGGTGACGATGACACCACGATTGACATTTCCATTGTAGGAATGTAAAATATAGAGACTTTTGTCTTTATCATTTCAACCCTAAGCTAAAAATTAGATCTAGATCTAGTAGTTTCGTTCTGATCTTAAACCTTTTCTAACGTTTTTTTGTTTTTAAAGATTTTCAATTAGGACAAGGCCTTAATCAATCATTCAATAACTTTGACTTGTTTCCTAGAGAGCACAACTCATGTCGAATGAGGTCAATGCTCTGATGTTATTTCTAGTTTTGAATCCTTCAACTGTCTTCATTTAGAAGACATCAGTTGGACGGGCTTAGTATATCTGTATCCTTAAAGAGCTAGAACACCACAGACATCAGTGATAGAAGCTAAATAACAACATTCTGGAAATAGCCCAGGTAGAGCAGTCAGACACCCTGAAATAGAAGTCAACAAGGCAAGCCATCTTTTATTATGTATGAGTACTTGCTTATCCTGGGAGACCACTCTTGTCCACATTTCAATTTCAAACACAAACCATACTTCACTGCAATGAGCAAGGCCAATATGGTTGGTAGGCGGTATCTATCCACACATTCAACCCCAATCATTGTAAAGAAATTTGTTTTGATATTATAGAATAAATCATGTTAGAATCATTGTCAAATGCATTGTTACTAGTCAAAACATATCATGAAGTGTTCATATACATTATTTACAGAACCCTGCCATTTATATTGGGATTGTTTGTTTCCTTCAAGTTATAGCCAATACAAAGTAATTTTTTTTAAATATGCAAGGTTGGTTCAAGAAGTCTTTGGTCTGGTCATGAAGGAGTTGTAGAATGATGGAATTCTACCACCATTTCGAAAAGTCATTCAAAACACACCATGCAAATTTTCGGGAAAATCCAATTGCAATGAGGCACCTGTCAGAGGAATACTTCCTAGTGGGGTCCTCCGTCTGCATGACAACACCCCTGTGCACAGAGCATATCAAGCAGTCCAAAGTGCCGAACAGTGTAGCTTTAAAATCCTGCAACACCCAGCATGTTCGCAAGACTTAGTCCCCTCACACTTCTTTCTATTTCCTAATCTAAAAAAATAATTCAAAGGACATTGTTTCCATGAGAACGAAGAAGTCGTTGAAGCTGTTAAAGACTGGCTGGGGGCTCATTCAGGGATATATTTCTCTCAAGGACTTTTGAAGGTCAAAGAGAGTGGCAGAAATATGTTTCTCTGCAGGGGAATATGCAGAGAAATAAAAGTATGAGTGCCTAATTACAAATTTCTTTCTTGATTCCCTAATATTCAGACCAAGGTCTTCTTGAAACCTCTCCTATATGAAGAAAAAACACAGATTTACAGAAAGTTTACATTAGAACATAAAGAAGTTGGAGAGAAGGCTTTAGTCAAAGGCTTAACCTGTCGTCAAATTCTGATTTCATACAGGTCACAGACTTCACGTCTGCTCTTTGTAAGTCAAATGCTGAAATCTTTTTTTAGTGAATGCTTTGGGTATTTTCATATTTTGACAGATGACACATTTTGAATATTTTATGACATAAATAAAAATGAATGAAATGACTGAATCAATAAATTAGAGTGATATGACAAGGATTGATTATAAAAGATACAATAAATGATAACACAAAATAATGTCCGAATGAATCAATGATAACATTAAAAGAAAGTGAGAATGACAAAGCTCCATCTCCTGACATTTATTATATACATATATATACAATTCAAAATGAGTGATAATGTTTTCCTGAACAGTCATTAAACCATAAATATGTTTTTGATATGCGTTTTCCCTTGCTTCTCCTTCTACTCTTATGTAAAGGTCAGGAAACACACCTTCAAACATTCAACCAAACACAAAATGAAGGACACGTAAAACAGCAACCCTTTCATATTTCAAGGGCAATGCTAGTTTAACGAAATAAAAACTAATCACCAATTCATTTCAATTCTGATCTTGGCTTTTGTAAAACATTGAAATATCAATTATCCAAACCATTGACAATGTTATAATTTAGATAAATCAAGGAAAAGAAGACAAGATTAGAACAAAATTCCTCACAAACATTTGATGACCATCTCCCCTTTTGCTACAAATACCCCATAATGGGGACCAATGCTTACATGATAGAGTCCATTTCTGGCCTTACGGAAACTTAATAGGCGACACTTGTTACAAACACCCCATAATGGAGACCAATGCTTACATGATAGAGTCCATTTCTGGCCTTACAGAAACTTAATAGGCGAACTTGCTACAAACATCCCATAATGGGGACCAATGCTTACATGATAAGAGTCCATTTCTGGCCTTACGGAAACTTAATAGGCAAACTTGCTACAAACACCCCATAATGGGGACCAATGCTTACATTATGAGTCCATTTCTGGCTTTAAGGAAACTTAATAGGCAACACTTTCATTGCAAGGAATTCTTTCTATTTTTTAATTTCTGACGAAGCATAGATAGATCATGAAACCAGGGTTGAGATTCTAAAAATGATGGTCTGGACATAAATATAGTATATACCTTGTATACTCCTTTTTATCCAAGCCAGAAAAGGTGTCTGACAAGCACAGCTAATGTCACAAGTCACATGTTACATTTGTAAATTTTTTTAAAATTTCTTCTGTTCCTTTCCTTTATTTGTTGATCAAGCCAAAAAGCGTCTTAAAAAAAAAAAAAAGTTGGGGGAAAAAAATCAATCTATTTACAATAAAATAAAGGCCACATCCTCAATCCTATCACCACCAAGGGGAAAAAGCTTTTTTTTTTAAAGAGAGAGAACAGGCAGCCTAATCGGATCTCTTCCTTTTTTTTTTAAAGCCTTTTTCATCCTGCTCCTTTTTGGCTTGTAAAAGAGACGAGATAAAAAACAAAAAACAAAAAGAAAAACACTTTAATTTCCATTCTATTTCACTGAAATACTCTGTGATTGATGACATAGGCCTGGGACCTTTCTAAGGTTACGAATATGATGAAAAAACACTCAGACCTAATGTGAGGAGGGATACTTTTCATTAAAGAACAATGTTAACAAAGAAAAAAAGAAAAAGAAAAGATCTTGAATGGCAAAGATTATTGGTCCTCATACATAATTCATTTTTTCATTCTCAATGACATTAGACAGTACCCTGAAAATTCAATAAAGGCACATGACATCTGCTGGGTCTTGCCCCAACACATGGACTCATCAGATTCCATCCGCTAGACAACAGTGCGCGCTAAAGCACGGCTGGCCCTCTTCCAACATCTTTTGGATGTAATCGCAGTGAACATGTGCTGCTCAATTACCATTCACCAAAAAGAGGCATGTACAGGATGCCTCTGTAGAACCTTACTGAAACTGTCAAACCAAGTGAGCATGGAGGAAGCCATACCTTGGATGGAAGGCTATGGAAATTTTGCAATTACTGACTGCTCCTCTGAGGAAGCACAAACTAACCGTATGGTTATGCGAACCAACAAAAAAAAAAACAAAAGAAGGAAAAGAAAGACAGAAAAAAAATTACTGAAAAAAATGTTACTTTTTAAATCTTTGAAAAAAGGAGAAGGAAAGAACAAGCCGCATGGAAAGATGGACTTCATTTCAATAAAGATGAATTCCATCCTTACCTTACAGCATCCGCCAAAAATATCTAATCTCACACTGGGTTCATTCATTCATTTCGATTGTCAAAGCTCGTCATTGATAAAAAAAAATCAAATATCATGGAGTTTTATGAACACCAAGACGACCAAGCGTAAAAATCTAAGGTTCTTTCTAAGTATCTTCTAAGTAATTTTATAAATTATAAACAATGAAAACAAAAAAAAAGCTGGCTTACTTTTTAGTTAATTTACAGCAATATTTTCCACCAAAAGATTTTTTACCTCTCTGGATGGATACCAGTGGGCACGATCTACACAAACAGGCCCAATATCATAAAAGAATTCATCCACGTCATCTATTTATGATTACCCAATGATAGTTGTCCCTTTCTCTCCGTTGGGGCTATTCTTGATTACACATCTCACAAAGATGGCCACATAAAGCAATAATCCAAATACCGGTATATACACTTGCAAGAACATCGACTGGGAGTGTCTCGTTAGTCTGTGTAACAAAGCATTGCAAGTTGGACAACAAAGACAAAATAAATAGACCTCAGGACAAGAAAATCAAGCTGCCCACACAACTGATGATGAGGTAAGCTGGGTATTTGTATCATCCTGCTGACTTGCATACATGTGTTCTGCTTCTTCAGCAGCGCACACACATATACGCGAACACACACACACTCTCTCTCTTTCTCTCTCTCACTCTCCCTCCGTCCCTCACACCCAGCCTCTCTCTCTCTCTCTCTCTCTCTCTCTCTCTCTCTCTCTCTCTCTCTCTCTCTCTCTCTCTCTCTCGCCATCATCCTTCGCCATGTTGTTTTGGGGTTTTGGGCGTCTTTTCTTTCTTCTTTCTTCAGGGGTCCATTCTAAGACCAACGAGCAATCACGTCTTTTTAAAATTCTTTTCTCATTTCATATCCTAGCCAGATCCATCTTTTTCCTCTTAACTTCAGTTATCTTTTCCACTTCAGCCTTTCCAGTATCCGCTCCTCTATCCGTTCCGAGAATGGATGTTGCCATTTCTTCCAAGTAATTGTCTTAGGTGTATATTTTTCGAAAATACCAAGTGGTTTTTCTTCTCTTTTAGTTAATGTCCATGTTTTGCAGCCATTCGCGGATCTAGAGACACCAAAACCTTCAGACTGTACGCACCATTAATTTGTCAGATGTACATCAGTATCTTGCAGTTCATTATTGCTCTAATTATAAATCAATAGCACTTCCACTGAACATAACTTTGAAAGCACAAAGCCGACTTTGTCAAAACCAACTTTATATGGAAAAGCATTTTTATATTGTGGACAAAGCTTTTGGAGCTGCTAAGTCCTTGACATTTCTTTTAGATCCCCTGTTTTACAGCAAAGCAATTCGGTTCCAACTCCTCCTTCCCGCTTCTCAAATTGCCTCCCACTCACGTTTTTCTTTTCAAACTATTTTTCTCCTAAAGATTAGATAAATGGCTAAGATTGATCTTGTCAAAACGGAGCTATTACTTTTTCAAAAATACTTTTTCCAGTTGTAGGTGGTAATAATGTGCCCGGGCGCAGATATTTTAAAAAGTGTTTAATGCCTGATAAGAAAAAGAGAGAGGAAGTGCCAGAGAGAGAGAGAGAGAGAGAGAGAGAGAGAGAGAGAGAGAGAG
>JAOWAY010116859.1:0-10926 GCA_028565895.1 Goniobranchus geometricus
TACTAAAAATCGTAAAGATAGTGCAAAACAGTGCTTAGATTGCACTGCAGCAAAAGGGGGTGTGGCATCGATCACCGGTGATCGAAATCCCTTGTTTGGAATCGTTGAGAGTTAATCAGGTATGGTAATTGCATGGGACAGTGCTGAGGTGCACTGGCTACTGGGTCAAGGGTTAATATGACAGCAGATAAAGGGTTGTGAAATTTATTTACACTTTTATGGAATTTTGTAAAGTGAATTGTAATTTGAGCTCTGTTTCTCCAATGATATTTGTATTAGTGTTTTATATTTTCACCTGTTAACAATTTGTTTACTATAAACTCTGTTTTCCAGGGAATTTGACCTTATACTGTGTGAATTTTGCGGCTCATTTGGAACACATGTGGCTTGTCATGGTCTGACAATTGTTGACAACTTTCATCTATGCCCTATTTGTTCGGGTTTTGATGAACCAGGTATGAGTAGGGGTGGAACAAGCTCAGATAAAAGGGATTTCAATTTTTTTTTTAATGGCAGATCAAAAAGATAAAAAAAATTAATTCTTGTCTGATGTAAATTGCTTCCAACTAATAGAGACATGCTAAGGTATAGACCTTCCCCCCCACCCCCCACCCCCCAATTTTCATTTTTCAGGCTTTTAAATGCGGGTCATACAGGCCATAAATTTGTTGTCATGAAGCTTAAAGGGCTCTTCTTTGATTTTCTCTTCAGTGGACAGAAATAGACAATGACTAGGTCAGGTGACAAGGTGTCTTCTTGTGAAATAAGGCATGCAGAATCTGTCATTGATGCTCATGTTGTCTATGAGAGCACATTCTTTGATAAGACATTGCCACGTTTTCTTCAGTGGCTTACCATTTTAGTTTGTATGTTAAAATCTCCCCAAATTAACCCTTAACTTGCCAAGCCAAATTTGAAGTTATTCCCATGGCTAAGGATTTAGAGAGAACTTAATGAAAACTACTACTTTGAGAGAAAAAATGCCGTTTGAAAACTACTTGGCCAAATTTCATCAAATTTTCAGATGTGCTTTATCAGTGAATGGGCCATGCATTTGAAAACTTGAATATGCAAATTAGGTCCTGTTACATTTGACCCCCTAGTGATGAAGTATTTAGCTCTAGATATGAGGAAACACAGCCATTCTGTTATTTTGAGACTCACTTTGTGGCACTTTTGTACTGGGATGTGACGGAAAGAGGTTAAATGAGAGAAAAACCCCACACAAAAACAAATCCAAGAATGGACTTATTCATTTCCAGCCATCAACACGTCAATTTCACTCAACAGAAAACATTGGCAATTAAAGCAGCCTTCTCTCTCAACTTTCAAGGCTATTTGACTCATATTTTTGTTTGCCATGTTTTGTCACTCTTCCCCCATCCAGATTCTCACTTTACAGGGACACAACCCCTTCCTGGTCCCCGCCTTTCCTCTTCTCAGACACAGAACCTGTCTCTCCTACTCTTTGCCTTGCCTGGGCCTATATTAGTCCTAGATTAGATCTGTGTTCAAAATCAGTGTCTGAAGCTCCACTATCCTGTTGAAATTTCTCAACAAAATCAAAGTCATGTCTTTGAAAGACGCTATGGAATTACAGTAATGACGTGGAGTAGGAGATTTGTTCTTTTAATAGAGTCCAGTATGATTTCAACTTGAGTCAAATAAAGCAATGGCGATACATATCAGAGGTTTTGATTCTAGTTTAAAAAAACAAACAAACAAACAAGCAAAACATCCCATGACCCACTTTCTGACATAGGCGATTATAGTCGTAGAGGAACATCATTATTCTATCCACCCAAACCCTATTGCAGATGTAACCAGGGCAAGTGACAATGTGAAATTTGAAACAAAACAAGCAGAATCTGACATGGGCGTTCGCAGTGTTGAGGGACGCAGCCTTCGATCCCGCATTGTTGGTATGTTCTTCAATGATTTACTCTTTGTACTGCATACACTAAAATATCCCCTATTTTCATGTCATATGTGACAGTCAGGGGCTTGGAGTTCTGTAACCAATATGATTGAATGTTATCAACTCTACAATGTTATTTGTGTTCAAGGATTCGTCTGAGAACATAAAAACTGGGCTTATACAACTAGTCTCAAAGTGTCCTTTGATCTGTTGTTTTTTTTTTAAGGAAGTTAGATGTGTATTCATTGCAAGAAACTGTTCACAAAGTATTCTCTTATAAAGTATATATCACTTCTTATCTCTCCACCCAGCCCCTATTGCAGTTATAACTAGGTAAAGTGACAAGGTGTCCTCATGGGAATAAGTGAAATATAATACAGTAGTGACCGCCTAACATCCTGCCGCCTAACACCCCGTTCTGCCTAAGACCCCGCTTTTCTTGGGAAACGGAATTTTATCTCTATAACTTTGCCCCTTATAATCCCGGCCACGTCGCCTAAGATCCCGCTTTTCGAGATAGTGGTGTGACCAATTAGACGAATCAGACAATTCTTTCTCACTTTTGTCTTTCATCTCGGTCAAAACCACAAGAAGATTGTATTTAGCCACCTGAGCACAGGTTGTGCTATACCTTATGACTCATGTGAGGCATCACATAAACTTGGCAAAATAGCACCGTCTCTGATATGACCTACGCTGTTGAAAAGTGACGTTAAACCCACAAAAAATGTAATGTGTGTGGAGGTAAGAGTTACCTGGTCACATTGCCCTGTTTAGGTGTAACTGAAAGGCACCAGCCTGTGTCTGTTCGGAACAAAGAGACCAATGGCCGACTGTGCGTCAAAGGGCTATTGTTCATTGATGGAATGCGACAATGTCAACATGTAGATCTTAAATTGGCATGTGCTTACTTTATGTCATGAGATTAGAGAACAAATTTAATTGAAATATTGGGTAATTACTGCTTAAGAGTGGATTAATGACAATGACGCTTTAGATTGAAGCAACCTATAAACACGCCATTTGCGTGGGAGCATATTCCAACGATGCAAAGCAAAGACATGTCTTGTGATTGACAGGGTGAAAACAAACTGTCTTCTTTAAGTTTGATTATGACCATGCCTCCATAGGGGTTTGTCGCTAATTGGATATGATTCTGAATGACTCTGAGAGCCAAGTGAGTTATCTCCTTCGCCATCCCCCTATTTCCCAGTCCGCCTAAGATCCTGCTTTTTCATTTTCCTGAGGGGCGGGATGTTAGGCGGTCACTACTGTACCGCCATATTCATCCCAGGAGGGAAATTTGTCATTTGGCTATGAACCAATAATAGAGTGTCAACTATAAGAACAGCACCACCAAACCAAGGCAATTGATGTTAATTATCTTGTCCAAGGGTTAACAGTGCCCTCACAAGGAAAAAAAAACCCTAACCTTTCAGTTGCGAGCCCAAAGCAGCACCCACTGTGACCACAGGCTTGCAGAATCAGACCTGTTAATTAAAAGCCAATAGGCGGATTTCCGCCAAATTTGGCCTTACCTTAAAATTTGTTTTTTTTTTAAAAGAAAGAAGAAAAAACAAAACAAAAGCCAACAACCTTCCCAAAAAAACCCAACAAAAACAATTTTTCTTTTTTTTCTTTTTTTTTGTTTTTTGTTTTGTATCGATTTAGCCTATGGTCTACCACTATTACTAGACGTAAACTGTCCCTTGCCTACAAACGAGAAGCTAAATATTCATTCATTGCCATCTGTAGAGGCCTCCACATTCCACCCTGCCTGCTAGGCAATCGCACTCAGCCGCCACTCATGAGACGTAGTTGTGTGTACGTGGTCTTAGGCTTGGTCTGACTCTGACTGTCAGCTCTCATCATCCTCACGTGGTGCGGCCTGGAAACTTACCGTCACACAGCCAACGCAAAAGATGGTCAACACATAGGGGCCTACTTTTCACTGAAATGCCTTTGCACACTGACGTCACAAATTCACCCCGTTGATGCTGGTCAGACTTTCTTCTGCCGACTCCTATTATTCTTTGTTAATCGCTGAAGAGAGTCAAAAATTGGCGGCTTCCTTACCTTACCTTAAACCTTAAATCTCTCTGTGCCATAAGGCACATAAGGCTTGGACATCCCTCCACCATCTGTCTCATTCAGCAGCTGCAAGTCGTGCTGATGCCCAGGTGTTCCACCCAGCTGCTTTCCTCTCAACCTCAACCATTCTTCTCCATGTGGTCTTTGGTCTACCACGTTTTCTTATGCCTTCTGGCGTCCAACCTAATGCCACAACACAGTCATCAGCACTATCCCTTCTAAGTAAATGACCTATCCACTTCCATCTTCTTTTCCTGATTTCGCGACTTATTTCATCTGCCCTTGCCATCTCTAGTGCCTTACTGTTGGACACATGTTGTTGCCATCTAATTTTGAATATCCTACTTAAGCATTTGTTTGGGAAGATGTTGAGTCTTTTTTCCTCACTTTTTGGTCAGTTTCCAGACAAGACAAGGCTTTTGAACAGGGAGCCTTCGGTGTTCTTGTAAACATTACTGGCCTTCCATATGTTGATAGTCACTGCATCTGTACGCTGGCTAGGGCTATTCTCCTCCTAATGTCAGCTGTGCTTCCATCATCCTTGGTGACATTTGCGCCTAGATATGTAAAGTTCTCTACTTACTTCTATTTCATTTTCTATGATTTTTAATCTGTCTTTGCTCATGCTGTTGGCTTTCATTACTCTGCATTTGTTACTGTTGAGTTTCAGTCCGACTTTCGCTTCATTTTTCTGTTAGCTTAGTTGTCTTTTGCTGAAGGCTGTTCATTGTTGAGGACAGTAGGACAATATCGTCTGCAAAGTCAATGTCTTCTAGCATGGTTGTGAAGTTGCATCTTATCCCAGTTCTTTCATCTTTAACCGTTTTTCTCATCACCCAGTCAATCATTAGTAGGGACAGGAATCTGGACATACAACATTGTCATCATTGGGAACCAGTTTGTCGTTTCGTTTTCATCTATGACAGAGCATTGGAAGTTTATATATAAAGTCTTAACCATGTTTATCAGTTTCTGAGGAATTCTATATTGACGCATGATAATCCATAAACTATCTCCATGTGTGGAATCAAAAGTTTTCTCAAAATCGACGAAGTGGAGGTAAAGAGCAGCATTCCATTTGTTGACTTGTTCTAGGATATTCCTGAGAATGAATATGTGGTCTACAGTCCTCTCCCTTTCCTGAATCCTGCTTGTTCTCTTCGAAGTGATGGATTAACTCCCAATTGTATCCTTTTGGTTATGATTTTGCTGAGCATTTTGCTGGTTACTGATAGTAGGGTTATTCCTCTCCAGTTGCCACATTCTTTTTGGTATTTTGCAGATCAGTCTTATTGAAATCTCCTCTTTCTTCCATATGAGATCAAAGATCTCTTTTAATTCTAGGCTGGTTACTTCTATGTCTGCTTTAAGCATTTCTGTTGTAATTTGGTCTATTCCAGTGGTTTTACAGTTTCTAAGGGTTCTTAAAGTTGTTTTTATTTCTGTTCTAGTTGGCGGTTCTACTGATATCTCAAGTTCTTCTGGTTCATCGATTTCATCTTGTGGTGTTTCTTCCGGATCACTCGGTTGATCATTTCTTAGAAATGTTCTTACTATCTCTTAAGTCTGGCCTCTTTATTCTTAATTTTTCATCTTCCATCGGTGCTTGTCTTCTACTCTGTCCTGTGAGCTGCTTTACTATGCTGTATAATTCTTTTTGTCTCCCATTTGCTGCTGCTTTCTGTGCTTTTTCTGCTTGGTCAGATATCCATTTCCTTGTGTCTTCTCTTACGCTCTTTTTAACTTCTCTGGCCTTCTCTTTGTATTGTTCTCTCAGTTTGCCTTTGATTCTTTCTGCCGAGTACTGTCAATCTTCTTTTTAATATCTCTTCTGTTGTTTGTTAACATCCATGTATTATTTCCAATCCATTGCTTGCTCTTCCTTTTCCTAAAGCCGATTACTTTTTCTGCTGATCTGACATAGGTATCTTCTTGTTTCCATATTTCCTCTATGTTTTCACTCTCATCTTGGTCTCTGTCATTCTGATCTTAACTAGTTCGCAGTACTTCCTCCTTGTCTCATTATCTTCCAGGCATTCTCCATTTAGTCTTTGCTTGGTCTTCTCATTATTTCTATATAAACTGAAGCGCCGTTTGATTTTGGTCTTTACCAAGTTGTGATCGCTGTTGATGTCAGCGCCCCTTTGGGTTCAAGTGTCCATTACAGACAATCTACATTGCACACTGATTAACACATGATTGATTTGATTTCTGACTCCACCATCAGCTGATATCCATGTTGACTTATGGATGTCCTTGTGGGAAAAAGTGTTCTGGTGATTAAGTTGGCAGAATTGGCAGTCTTTCTTCATCACCGTTTTTGTTCTGAGTACATGCTTGCCCATAATCCTCTCATATCCTGTATTATTATTTCCAACTTTGGCACTTAGGTCTCCCATAATAATTTTAATGTCCTTTGGGTTGCATGCATTCTCTGTGTCTTGCAATTCTTGGTAGATTTGTTATTTCTCTTCATCTCCTTTCTGATTATGGGATGCATATACTTGAGTGCAAGATAAAAGAATGAGACAGGTGAAAGAAGTTAAGTACTTGGGTACTATAATAATTTCAGATTGAAGAAGCAATGTAGAAATAAAGACAAGCATCACAAAAGCTAATGTTCAATTTCAAAAACTGTGAAGCAAATCATAACAAATAAAAAATTATCAGTACAGACAAGGAAAAGAGTCCCTCAGTGCTACATTGAACCTTTCCTTACGCATGGGTGTGAAACATGGACCATCAATGAACAGATGAAGGAGAGGCTAGAGGCGAGAGAAATGTGGTTCTTGACAAGAATGTTGGGAGTACCATGGACAATGAAAGAGACCAATGAAAATATTCTAAAACAAGCATAAACAAGAAGATACTTGATGAAGAAAATAAGAAAAAGACAAGCAACATTTTTCGGAGAAGGGAAAAGATAGAACATCTGGTTACAACTGGAAAAATGACAGGAAAGAGACTTAGAGGAAGACAAAGAGAAAAGCCATGTGACAGATTGGCAAATGGTTGGGAGTGGAGAATGTTATATCTGACTAGCTGGAGACCCATTCGATGAACGGGTTGGACGGCTTCGAGAAGGAATCGGAATATATAACCTGGAAGAGATTGACTTAGGTATCACCTGAGATATAAAAGAAAAAAAAAGATAAAGAATTACTTATAAGAAAAAAACATTAGTTTTCACCGTAAATGACATTATGTCCATTATAACCCCATGTAGAGCTGCATTCTAACAATAACAAACAACACCACTAAGTTGCTCACCTGTTATTTTAAGATTTCCCTGTATACAATATTCCGTATGGATCCATTGCTGGCCAAGTAAAATATTGATTGTTTATGTATATAACTTTTTTGTTATACAACTACAAAATAACAGTAGTATTTGCCCCCTGTATTTCAATGCTTTTGTAAAACATTCATATTGCTCTTATCTTGTTACTTGTAGTTAAAGCTTTGAATATTACATTAATAGTTATTATTGTTTGTTACGGCGTAGATAAAGATCGATATTTCATGATACTTGCATGTATTCCTTTATAAGAATTCTTGACAACTTCATTGAGATGCCTCACGGCTTGTTTCGGCTATTACAGTAGCCTTTGAATGATGAAATAACGTATAATGTGTTGCGTAACTCAACCAAATGATTGGACAGTTAACATGACGTTTCGGGTTTCACTCTTCGTCAGACGACAGTAAATGGACAATATGCAAAACAATTGCATGACACTATGTAAAGAAATGAGTGATGGTACTTATTACCCTATACCAGTCCTTTGGTTGAGTTACACAACACATTATACGTTATTTCATTATTCTGATACATATTCAACAGTAGCTGCCCCGACTTTTTTTTTTTTTTTACATTATTATTATCATAGTAGCCTTTGGTACGTCAGTTCACAGGGGGGGAAAAAGCCATGTCTCCCGTGAAGGTGTTCAACGATGAGGAGTTGAGACGAACTTATGACTAACGATGGACCGCTACTAATATTCAAAGGACGCGCCGAACCGGAAACCAGATCGCGGATTCTAAACGAAACAATTTTACAGAACCGAATCTCGGTCCTAAATAACGAAACAAATTTGAGGAAACCCTATGTGGCTTTGCTTTTTTTTAACGCTTTACAAAAAAGAAAACAAAACCTCTAAGTCGACGATTCTACGAATAAACTTCATCTTCCTTGTGTCCATTGCCACCTTCACAACAAATTTGGTGAATTTAGGGTGCGTAGTTTATCGAATCTCGCGTGCCAAAGGGCCAAAGTTGCGAAATATATAATAGATGCAGGTTCCCAAAGGAAACGCAAAGGCTGCATGCCGGGAAGTGATATATCCAGAGACTGGTCTTAATTCACATGACTAGATGTACTTATCTATGTCACGGTAATTTTCGATGTTCATAATGAATCTTCCTTCTAATTGATTCATGATGGATGGTAAATCGTATCTTGATACAAGAATGCACACGTTGATCCTAATATGTTACTTTACTTTGCAGTATTCAATAACTTGTAATGTGTTAATGGAATGTGTTACTATTCTGTCACATGGACTTGATGTTGGATGGTAAATCGTATCTTGATACAAGAATGCATAAGTTGATCCTTATAAATAATTGTATTGTTCGATAACTTGTATTTTCTATGGAATGCATTACTATTTTGTCACATAGACTTGATACATGGCTTCGAGTGAAGGATTTATATGTAATATTTCTTAGTATTTCTTTCATAATCATTTCATAAGTAGTTCCTCAATATCAGAATTGCAAATAGTTTGGAAAATGCCAGAGGTACATTTGATAGGCTTAAAGAGAGTTACTGCAACTTGCATCGGTTAGTAGAATAGAGCATTGGGCTTGACTATCTAACTTGACTCTTTCTTGATGTTGCAGAAAAAAAAACAAACAAAAACTATGACGTAGAGATCCTTCACATTTAAGAGTTGGCGATGAACTAACTCAATCTCTATAATATCTACAGCTCGAAGCCTGTTGTGTTATACTCAAATTTCAAAGGTTGATATTAAGCAACGTTCCCACCATGTGAGGCTAAGTAAGTACTAGATCTAGATGAAATTACCTCTCGTAGGTGGCGGTCAGAATGTCAAGGTCTGCCAAGTAGCCTCCACCCTCCCTGCTTTAACGTATTAATCTTTCCAATTTAGATTCAAAGAAAGGTACTCCCCATAGCATGATCATGACATTCCTTAATATAAGATGAAACGACAAACAAAATATGAATATTCTGGCAGTGCTTAATTTAAATCAACTTATTCAGTTCACTTTTCTATGTTCCTTTTGTAGGCGCTTTTTAAAAATGACCGTTAAATAGGAAACTAGAATGTACATCAGCTTTCCAACATGATATCATGCATTGCTGTTTATACAATTCCGTATTGCAAATCACAAAAATTATCGTATGAAATTTCATTTGTTTATCACATACAGTGATAATCATATAATAAAGCATCATATCAAGTCGTTTTCGTCAATATCGCAAAATGGCGTCGTATAGTCATCACAAACTACAATATCGTTTCATAAATGAAAAATAAGAGTATTTGGCGTGCATATCCTAAAATTATGGCGTTGTAGGTTACATCTGATATGTCTGAAGATCCGTAGATTAGGTCACATTTTATAGTATTATTAAGTACTTAGCCCTTTTATATGGGAATGATACAAAGAGTAATATAATGTGCAGCATATTCCTTAAAGAGACAGACAACTGTCCACAATCTTTTGAATGCAAAAAGCATTACATAAGCAAATGTCTGTAATGAAAAATAACTTCATTATCATTTCACATCATCTTTATGGTGTGGTATATTTCGTCATTTATAAAATATCTTTAATAGGTATGTATGCATTTCTTGATATAACTCCATATTATACCCTAAAGATAAGGATTAGTTTTTAAGTATTTCAATGGAGTTCACCAGTTTCTTGTCTCCTGACAATAATATATACCGGTAGCGGACACTTTGCTTTTGCCATTTCGTGAACGCAATGTATATTCTCTGGTCTTCAGTATGCACGGATGATGTTGATGCTTGCCAAGTCAATTCAACCACAAGCCTTATTCTCAATCGGCATAAGTAAACTAAGACAATAATTTACATCAACTCCTCATTGACAAAACATGACAGTATATTACCTTTCATGCGAATTTTTTTTTTCTTTTTTGATTTTGTCTTGTTGCTTTTTTTAATCACTTATAAATGGTCAATATAAAATGAGAACAAATCAATGACATCAGCAAATCTCATTTTGATATAATATAAAAATCAATAAAATCAATCAGTGATATTCAAATTAAGTGAAATACTTCCTGTTTAGGTGTTACTTATAACATTTTGTGACCATTCCATATACTGGAAAGTAAAACTTACTTGCTGAGTTCAAAAGTGCCCCTTCCTGTCAATCGGGCTTTTTTTATTTACAAAAAGTACAGTTGTAGCCTATCAGCTGCAGGTCTTATCTAGATCTAGATAGTTTCTATATCTACCTCTTGCTGTACTGACTGTAGGCGTCTTATCTAGATTTAGATCTGTACCAATAGGCTTCCATGATCTAGATCTGGAGCTATATCTAGCTTATATTTCTAGGTTCAAGATCTGGCTTGATCTAGATCTAGAGCTAGTATGTAGATAATTTTAGGGGCAATTTGAAGGAACTTTATTCGATACACTCAGGTGGTCGTGATATCACACTGGCCGATGTGCCTGTCTCGGTCTCTGATGTGAACACGTGTCTTCTTCATTTGCCTTGCATGAATCGCATGGCGACCATCTGGGTATTTCTCTCTGTAGCATTGGTCAATATTGTTTTGTAAAGTTGACTTTATCATAATTAAAACACAAATTCCAACGGACGGACGTCCGAATAATAGCTTTCATTCGAC
>JAOWAY010116970.1:0-10925 GCA_028565895.1 Goniobranchus geometricus
AAAAAAAAAAATTAATGCTCTTTTTTTCTTACTTTTTTACCCTCGCTGGAGTGGCGGGACGGTATGGAATTCCACCCGACCAGAATTCATGGGAATCAATTTTTCTTTCAAGAAATTTGCCTCCTAATATCCAGTCGCGTTGTAAGCCTAAAATCACTTTCTTGAGAGAGAGAGAAAGAGATGAAACTTTTCAACAGTTCATTAGAGGTGACCACAATTTTTTTCTCCCAATTTATTTTGTTTCTGGCCTTGTCAAAACCATCAGACTGTTGCCAGCCAACTGGGCTTAATTATCTCAACCTCATCTCATGAAGGTGTGATACAAGTCAACTCCAGATTCCAGCCTGTCTAAAGAGAACAGTTGCTCATAGATCATGCCGGGGGTCTATTTTTCTGTGCTGCTAAGATGTGAACAGGCAGATCAAAACTGGCACATATGCTTGCTTCATTCATTCCACAAATGCTTGTGGTAAATTTCTCTACTTCAGACTTGAGGATGACCACGCCAACTTTAGGAATTTTGTGTGGCATGGGATGTCAGTTCGAGGATGTGAAGGACAATGGCTATCCTCATCCCAGAAAGCCGTTTGAAACAATTCATTTCCCACGTTATAAAAATAGGTTATGCCCCTCTACCTGAGACTATTAGTGGCTGTCGGAATATCATGTTCCCAATAGTTACTTTGTAGTTTTTTTTTTGGTTTTTTTTCTTTTCCAGAGTAGATCTTTGGCAAGGTCTGTGGGAAAGGTAATTATTTTGCAATGTTGTGCGAATGTCCCTTTGGTCCCTCTGCATCCCGATTTCAGCAGGTCATATTAAGTTTATATTGCATAATCTTCAATGACTGCAAGCAATATATGGTTTTGTTTACATTCACTCATTCCCATGAATGGCTTATTGTAAGGGAGACATTGAGGATGTCTGCAGCATTAGAGATCACAAGCCAGATCTGTCCTCAGCCTTTTTTATTAGTCTAGTGGGGGCTGTCTAGTCGGGTCCAGTCCCTAGGGTTCTCCATCCAGATTTTCTTTTGTTTCCTCATCTCTGTCCACCTTCTAGGGTCGCTTGAGGGACTCTCTTTGTCATACTTTCGTGACGCTTGACGTTTCTGAACACTGCCAATTTCCCCTTTTTCACAAGTGTTATGAGGTGTTCTTGTGGGCCTGCCCAGGATATAATTTGGGCTTGAAAAAAGTCATTGGTCCTCCCATCATTTCAGGATAGTCCCAACAATGGTCTGTAGGACTTGTTCCCAAATATCTGTACTCTTTTAGTTGTCTCAGCTGTCTTTTCTGGGGGCCTGGTCATTCCTTGGTGGTGCCAATGTCCTCTCCAAGAGTATGTTTAGGAATCAGAGTATTTCTTTTTCTAGATGGACTCTCTTCCCAGACTTACAAGCTTTATCTATCTGGGTTATGAGATTTTTTTCTTTGACGCCCTCAGATCATCAGACTGTCCAGTCTGAACAGTTATGGATGATTTGTACAAGGCAACAATGCCACCTGTCCACCTCAGCCTCCTCTCGTGGGCAGCCACCGTTTGGCTCGGGAATGCATTAATTTGGGTCCATACCCTTATTCTATTCATCACCTTCAGACCTGTTGAGTCTGAGTCTGTGGCCTTGTGGGTTGATTAACCCAGACGGATGGGGAAACTTGCTTGGTGCAGGGAGAGTGACTGGGCAGTGGGCCGCAGGTGATGGTAGTGAGAAACACTGCCATAATGTCCTAATCATTACATCCATACAAGGTTGAGACTGCAGTTGGAATAATAAGGAGAGGTTGCGGACACTTCTTCAAATTTTTAATCCCCCTCTTCCCTTTCACCCACTCACCTGGCCATTCCCTCACCACCCCACCCATCCCTTCTTCCATTTCAACCCCATCCACACCCATCCTCTTGATTGGCTACATGTTGTTTCTTCATTGATACTCAATAAATCAAATGTGTCAAATCAACTAACCGACTCCTGGCCCATACATCTTTTCACACATACACTCAGCTTAGCCCTGGAGTTCTTGATAAGCGTATTGGTTTTGGCTCGTAATGTCACTTTGCCATTCAGGTCATGTCAACAGAAGAGACAGAGAGAGGAAAATGTCTACCTACTCAATGTTGACTTAATAAAATAGTAGTGACCAGCAGATTCTCCATTCCCCATAAATGTCCCTTATGTCAAAGAATCGTTATTTTTTCTATCAAAATTACACCTCTAAATGGCTGGTTCCAGGATGAGTTTTGCTGATTGGCTGTTATTATCTAGTAACAATCCAACCGACAACAACAATTTTCAAACGTCAGTTGCTGGAATGAGTCCAAGTGTTGGTTTGAATGGGCCATTGTACAATCTGCTGAAACAAAATAACCAATGGAAGTCAAGTGTGCTCATTAGTACGTACAATTGTGCGTTGCAGCCAATGCTGTCAATCACCAACTTAGTCTCTTCGCTCACTCTTTCACCCAATGGCTAATCAGTAATTTTGGATAAACTTCTTGCCCAGAACGTCTGGTCATTACAGTCAGTGCCAGCCCCCTTTCCACCATGCTTCATGAATTGGATTTATCAGTTGAATCATACATAACGAACCGATTCCAGCAGGACAATGGGCTTACCTATGGAAACAGCTCCCTTTCTTTGACTTGCTATGGTCTTCTTCACCATTTTTCTAGTTTTCACAAATGAACATATTGTGTTTGTTTGCCATGCAATGTCCCTGTTTTGTATTATTTGTTGTTGTTGTTGTTGTTGACATCGAGGCAAGACTCGGTCACTCACAGGTCCAATGTATAAGCAAATGGATGTTTTGAGAAAATGTGTGTACATGTGTGCATTGTCTATCCATTTAAGATAACATTTAATAGAATGCTGTTGTAGTTAATGTGTGCATGTAGATAATGTGATATTACATTATAATGTGGGACTACATTAAATTTCATTTTGCTATCTCCCAACTATAACTTGATAAATGTTCTTTATAGAGATGTATTTGTCGTGATGACTTTGATGCAGTTTTTACGGTAAATCAGGTTTGACTTATTGTCTGTTCAGTTCAATTCAATTCAAAGCTTATTCAGTCAATGTGTTAACATTGAAAATTTCCATGTTGCTTGGCATTGTCCTTATTATTTCTTGTTCATGTACAACATTGAGATTCGAACGCTTATATGTATAGACATATATATATATATATATATGTATGTACAGGCGCAACTAATATTCATGTATACATTCATTTCAGCACATACGCTCATTCCCTTCAAAGCCTATACTGGTTCACACACAGACCCAGACACTTACTAAACATTGAACATAATAATTTATTCACATACAATACATAATGATAATGACATAATTTACCAAAATAGTCGTACATACATAAATAAAGCATGGTGATTCAACAGAAAAATATATGTGTTATTATTCTGCGTAGAGGCGACCATCTTTTGAATTGCTATCTTAAGTAATATATCTTTTATCTTCTTGGAGGTGCTCTAGGCGATGGCCACTAGGCAAAAATTGTCCGCATGATTGTCTGACTTGGCTTCTGTACCGTACAGAAAAAAATTAGGGAAGAATTCCAAATCAAGTAAACTTCGGCTGAAGTTGAGTTAATTGGCATCAAGATATCTGGGTTCTACTGTATGTTGACCACCTACTAGAATGATACTGTAATTTATATGCCCTCATCAGTAAATTGTGATTTGTTTGAAACTGTTGTGCCCATTTTAATGTTTGAGAGGAAATAAGCTTTATCGTAATTATTCGTTTTTTATTATTGATTTAATTTAGAAATAATAGGTTTATGAATTGATAAAAAATAAGTCATCCACTTATTTTGTTGTAATATTTGTTGTTTGTTGTTGTTGTTTTTTTTTCAGAAACAGGACAGATTTTCTTCTTGCTCTAAAAAAAAAAGAACAAAGGTTTTGAAAAACAGTTACACTAACTAGAAGAATGGAGGATTCTAATGACTCTGTTGTTATAATCGAAGATGATCCATCAAATAGTGAAACTAATTCTACAACATCTGGAAATGGCTCTAATGATAAGAATAAAGATGATGTTACAAGGTCGGACCAAGATGGAGTAGACTCAAGGAATGATGATGTGAGTAATCTTTGTACAATTCATTTCTCCTCAAATCTACATTTCCCAGGAAACAACTTCAATACTTAACTGTGCTGTCATTGCATGCTGAAAGGGTTGTTATATAAGACAGGGTATTACTGAAAGTCTGTTAAGAAAGAAAACAACACCATCATCCAATTTGAACGTTTGATGCATATATTACATTAACATGTCATTGATTTATATAATTATACATAATGTATATGCTCATATCAATTTCCTTCTTCTTCGTAGCACAGGTTAAAATTACTTTTCTTTTGCATCCTTCTGTAGGACATACAAAATCAATTTATTTAAGGACATTTGACAAAAAACCATCTAAGCTTTTAGATTTTAGTGGGTGATCTGGATCAGTCTTAAGTCTTAAGAATTTTCATAATTTAAACAGGGTAGTTGTAGATTTCAGTTTTTGTCTTTTAAATTTTATTCCACAGAACTTTCTCTTGTAGTTCCACATTGCTACCCAGTCTATTGTATAAAATATTTGGAATATTTGTGGAAATCTAGAAAAAACACACAAATTATATACAATGCTACTCAAATTTCAATATGTGCAGGGTCGGTACTGATGTGTATCATTGACTCTTTTTTTTCAGGCAGCTACCCAGGAATTGAAGAAATTAAGTCTTGATCAGCATGGCACATTTATGGTTGACTTTGATCCTGAGAAATCCAATAGAGAATTGAGGAAAATGAATCGCCGAATAAATTGCAAGGGGTATGTTGGATTGTTTGGGAAAAAAAGGCATTTCTTTTAAAGGAGAATGCTTGCTGGTCCTTATTTCTTGTTACCTTGTAGTGGTGATCATACATCAGTACACAAAATAAATATATACAAGCACTTAAGCTTTCTATACCTATTTTACATTGGAAGATAATGTTGCTTCTTTTCTTTCCTCACATCTTATCATTTCCACATCTTATCATTTCACAGGTGAACACATGTTGAAATAAATATGTTAAGGGTTACTCATTAAAGTGTAAGACAATACAAAAAAATATAACATTTTGGACCAATGTGCCAGATACCAAAAAAAACAAGAATAACAACAGACAGCTAGAGCAGTTAATGATATATATGTAAATAACATTTTTAAAAAGTCAAAACAAAGGACTGAGCTGATTATCCATCAGCTGCAGGGGATGAAAAAAGGAAGTGATGCAACAACAAAAAAGGTCAGGCATCTATGCAGGAAAGATTTTTTTTTTTTTTTAGTTTCCTGTATAGCTGCCATAACTTTTTTTTTTTTTGGTGCCACTTCCTTTTTCCATCCCCTGTAGCCTTCAGATAATGAGCCAAGACCTCTGTTTTATTTCTGTCTTTATACTGTAAACATATGCTTCATTTTCTTTCCTAGCTGTCCGTTGCGAGTCTTGTTTATTTGTACTGGTATATGAAGAAAAGCAATGATTCAAACCTTTTCTTACTTTTTACTGACTAACATTAAAGTTATATTTTCCACATATTGAACAAATTCATACTCAACACAGTAGGACCTCTGTTCTTTTAACACCTCATGAAGATTTAAAAATAGTCCTGATTTCCTGGGTTTTGCAATTCACCACAGAGAAGTTCAGACTAATGGAAGTGTCATCACTGCATGCGAGCCAATGAATATACGTCTTTAATTGGTCCGTTGATTTTGAATAACTCCGCCACTCACATTCATTTCGACCACTGGCCAGGAACCCATGGCTTACTTTACAATCTTGCATGCTTTGTTGGTCATAAAAATTCAAATGACAGACTGGTTGAAACTGGCCTGTCAATCACAAATGTCATCAAAGATTGACTCTGTGTTATGATTCACTCAACTCAAGGGCATCTTCACAAAGCTCATTTTCTCAGTTCATTTGATTTCTTCATGAAGCAAGCTGACTGTCATTCATTGCAAGTGACTCTTAACTTAGAACAGATGTCAAGCACCTTCTTGATTTTCAGGGTCAGGACAATATTTTTTGTTCCTTTTGTTGTCTTCCAATAACAGACTGTCTTTATTCACGTGTAAAGTGAAACATTGTAGGGAGAATGTAAAAATTTGTACACTTGAAGTTTCTTTGACATTAAGAGAATACTTGACAAAATGGTCCTGATTTGCTGGGATGTTGTCCGGATGAGGGATATAATGTATAGAAATAATTCTATTGCCATAGAATTTTGTCCCAATTTTTCGGGTTTACCGATTCCCTGGGGTCCCAATAACAGTGTTCCAACTGTAGTAGCCTTCTTCTGATATATCATTTCATAATTAAAACTTTTCTATGTACATTTTAATGAGACTTAGAATTATTTTCAATTTTAAGTACATGTATTATATGTTTTCCAAGCTCATATAATTCAAAGAGAAAATAAGCAATAACACAATACAATAATTGTTTTTGTTTTCTTCCCTTATTTCCTTGACAGCTCTAAGAAAAGTCAGCTGTATGAAGAACATGGATTATTAATGGAAAATTCTATGGACTTGTGTGATTGCCTGGATAAAGATTGCCCAGGATGTCATTTTCCATGTGCAAAGTGTGGTTCAGAAAAGTGTGGTACTGATTGTCGTTGCAACAGGAAATATACCATTGATCTCATTGAAATAGAAGGCACTGATAGAGTACTTTCATTTCCATCTTGACTGGATTTTAAACATTAAGAGACTTTTAAATGCACTTGAATCTTGTCAGATAGATTTTAAGCAATTCTTTTGGTTTAACTGTTCAAACTTATTTCCCACAGTTGGAAACTTGAAATAAGAAAGATGTGCTACTGATTGTGTTGGCTTGGGAACACTTAAGCCTCCCGTAATTGAGACCCATGCAGTACATGGAAATCTGATATAACATGGCCTACGGGATCCTGTGTAATTAAAATTTGCCTTTGTTCATGAGTGCCTATACCTGTGCATTTCTTCTGGGTCTTGACCATTATGGATGGCTACAAATATTTGGTTGGCTTTTTTGCTTTGCGTGGGTTTTTTTGGGGGGGGGGGAGGAGGAGGAGAGTATGTCGAAGAAGTGTTTTTGCTCCTGTTAACTGACCAATTAAAACCAATAAAGGTGGAGCATTATACATTTGACATCACCGATAGGAAGCACTGTCTGGGAGAAAACTGATACACTTGTCTCCAATTCATGCTTTAGTTTGAAATGCCACATATGTATATTTATCCCTGCTATGGGTTCTAAGACCTTCTACTTAGAGGTAGTAGAATGGGCCAATTTCATGCCTCCATAGGCATGTCATATTAGGTCCTTGAAAGTTGAGGAGGACCTGATTCTTTCACCTGTCCTCCATCGGTTACTCCTTTGTCTCCTCGGGGGAGGGGATATCACTGGCAGAGGGACAGAGGTATATCAGTAGTATTAGTGGCCTTGCTACATTTGATGAACAAGCTTATTTTAATGACCTGAAGAAGATAGAGATATGAGGATTTAGATTGATTGCGTGTTTACTGAGGTCTTGTGGTATTTCTGAGCCTGCTACTTTACAATAATAATTAGGGTTTCTCCATACAAAGGTTGATGGAAAGTCATTGTTGTTATTGTGATGCACACTCTTTGGTAAAAAAGTCCATACCTGGTATTAAATTGTTGCTTTTTAAGTAAAAAGTTTAATTTGTGTTGTTTGTAAATCAGCCAACCATTGTTGCATGTATACCTTTTTGAGTCTGCAACTGAAGGTCAGTACTTGAATTCCCATTAAGGGCATTGTGATTTTACCCTTGGGCAAGGTTCTTAACTAAATTGTCTTCATTTTGTGCTGCTGTTCCTACAGCGGACACTCTGTTTTCAGTTAAAAGCCAAAAGACAAATTTCCCTTCAAGGATGTATAAAGAGTTGTTTGTTTTTGTTTACTATTGCATTTTATGCTTATTGCTTATTTTAGATGCTTCCTTTCCTCTTTGCCAACTTTGCAAACTTTATACCTTTCTTCTGAATAGCTCTTTCTACTCCTCTTGTTCACCTTTTAAGTCCTGAAATTACCTTAGCTAGTAACAGAGATAAAATTATTGAGTACTTACATAAATAAAGGACAAAGAAAATTCTGGGTGGTTATTGCATTGCAGTTAGGGGCATAATGGCATTGTTGTAGTTTTTTTTCTTAGAGAGATGAGGTTTTTTTTCTCTGTAAATCCTCCCTCCATTTAATTACCTGCATTGTTATAAAATGTACTTCGCTTATTCTTTATTTTAAAGGCTGCATTTCCTCTTCTTGAAACTTTCCATCTGCTTAATCTGTTTTACTTTGAACTTGGTGTATATTACTTTTCTTTTTCCATCAATGCTGAAAATGCCATAAATGCCAAACAAACAAAACTACTTAACCTTTACTATAAAGTACTTCTAATATGTTTTGACTTTTAACTAGCCAGTAGTCTTCCTTTGCCCATGAATGCTGAGACAGATAGAGTTGCCAAAAAACACCAGACAAGTAAAACCACCTTACTTTTACTAAAGTACTTCTAATATATTTTTTTACTTTTAAACATAACATATAGTCTTACTTTGTCCACAGATGCTGGGGTAATGGAGTTGATAAAAGCCATAGAACACCAACAAACAAACAAAACTAGATCCCCAAACCCCCCACATACACATAAGAAATTCTGATGTTTCTATAAGAGAAACTTGTGGTGTATACTGCTGCCAACTTGAACCTCCACCCCCCCTCCCCCTTACCAACTCTTCTTTTGACTGTTCACATCACATGCAGTTGAAAGCATCAGTTCAATGTTTGTCCACACTCACCTGTCAACTCATGTGTCACTACTGCAGGAAGAGCAGTAAATTCAGAAACTGAAAGCCAATTGAAGAAGCAGTGAATGAACTTGATAGCTCAATGTATTCTTTGTTTGCTATGTCACACAACATGTGGTTCCAACAGCATACTAATACTCTCTTTACGTGGCATGTTCCCTCCAAAATGTTACCTTCATTAGGCTGCCCTATATTTTATATAGGTCTCTTTCCACAGCCATCTTCCCAGCTATTAGATGTATCAAGTCTGTCTCCAGGTCTTTCTCAACGTCATCACTCCAACATCATTTTGTTCTTTCTCTTATTTAGCATTCTTCCTTCCAATATGGTTCATTTGAAATTTTTATGCTGTTGATATGGCCCAAATAACCTTGTTTTGGGTTTGTTTGTTTTTTACAGTGACTACGAGCCATTCTCTTTCTGTTCCCTGCTCTTCCAAGATGGATTTGTTTCTTTACAAAATCCACTGTAGTTTTAGGATGTTTCTATAGTATTTCATTTCAAAACTGGATATTGTGCTCACAGCATTTGTCAAGGTTTCAGATCCATATATTTGTGTAGGAATACTTAGGATCGTAAGAGTTTCAGTGTGGTGGTTTTTGATGTGCCTTGCCAGAATTTTTTCCTTGTCTTTACTTTTTGGTAGGGCTATTGCACCCCATCATTTGGTTTCCCTGAGGATGTTACCATTCTGGGTTATCTTTTTGCCAAGGTATTGGAATTCATTTACCATTTCACTATTTTTATCGTTGATTTTGATGACTGGGAATTGCTTTGATTTGTCTGTTTTATTACCGGTATCTTTGTTTTCTCGGCATTGAAGAAGAGATTTTGTTCTTTGAACTGCTTTTTAATTGACATAATGTTTTTCCAGGCTTATGGTGTTGTTTAGGCAGAATGGTATTAACTGCGCTTCTCAGTTCATGACCTCAGATGTTAAAGCTACGTATGTACTAATACTGTGCTGTTGTATTGTTGTCACCACACAATCCCTGCCATTGTATGATCTGATGAGCTATTAGACTGGGGTAAATAATGTATATCAGCACATTTTGGATTCTCTCATCGGATTAAGTTTGACATTGTTCAAAGTCATAAATATATATTTTACACAAGACACATATCAAAGTTGAAAGTTGAAAGTAAACTGCCACATGAATTGAGAGCATTACATTAAATGTCAAATGCACCTTTCTCCTATTCGATCTCATTTTTTATCATTAAGTGGAATGACTCAGTGGTGAAGCAAAAGATAAAAAGTTTGAGCTAAAGTTTGTAAAGGGTGCAGAGGCAGTGGACAAAGACCTGCATATATGCCTAAAGATCTTTTCAAGCATCTCATCCAGTCCATAAAAGTTCATATACTGAATGGCATGTTATACAGTATTTGCAGTTATTTCAAAGCTTCATATTGTATCAATGATTTGTTGCCTTCTTTTACTGTCTTATGCTACACAATGACATTTGCTTTATATGAAAATGTGAATGCTCAGCCTTTTTTTTTTTCACATTTGTTATGCTTTTTGTGAATTGCACTATTTCATGCAATGGTTATTTTTAAAAAAAGTGTTCTCAGGTTGTTGGTTTTTATTTTTCTCAATATGTTTTAATAAAAGGTGGATATGAGGTTTATAGTCAATCCCTACATGAACGCAGGCTCACAGTCGACTCTTCATTTATAGCTATAGCTTGCTGACTCTGACACCTTAACTCCATAGAGAGTATTCAATGGAGCAGCCTTTAAGACTATCACACTGGCAATCTGAGAATGTTTTTTGCTCCCTTTGGGGGATCACTCATTCATGCCTCAGTCAAGTAAGGTAAATGAGGTCAGCCTTAACTAGGGACACATGATAACTTAGGGTTATGGTCAGAGAGTGCTAGCAAGATACCATCCATCAGGTCACCCATCTTTTTCCTGACCATTCTCATGGCAAGCCATTGCATTTTGACACCTCAACGCCTGAGAAGCATGCAATGTGGCAGCATGGTTAATGTGTTAAGTCCATCACTCTAACACTTGGGGGGAGAGAGAGAGAGAGAGAGAGA
>JAOWAY010117081.1:0-10923 GCA_028565895.1 Goniobranchus geometricus
TCTCTCTCTCTCTCTCTCTCTCTCTCTCTCTCTCTCTCTCTCTCTCTCTCTCTCTCTCTCTTTCTCCCTCTCTCTCTTTCTCTCTCTCATCATAGAATAAGACAGACACAGGAACTGCTGACTACAAAATTTTATAAAATTGTTGTAATAATAACTTGCCTCTCCTTCAGGCATTCTTTTCATTATTTTTTAGGTTTAAAAAAATTAATGTTAAATTTAGGTCTGGTCTGTCATTGAGACCAAGGGGAAAAAGACTCTTTTGAGGATTCTGAATTAAAGTGGCAACTTGTTCTGCTTGAGACAAATTAACATATTACTCATTCCGCCTAATCAAACAGGAATGAAAATAAGCATCAGGTATACATTTGACTCTTCATAGCCTCAGAGGAATTTTACAATATATAAAGAGAGTGGAAAGATTATCTTAAAAATTTTAGATTTTTCTTTTCCTAAACTTTCAAATTATAGGATACCAAAAATGAAAAGGTCTAAAAGTACATACACACACAATGCAATTGTGTTCTATGAAAATTCTTATTCTGAATTCCATTAAAATTTCATTCCTGTAAGTTAAGGCATATTGTTTTTCAATTTGGTTTGTTGAGAGTCTATTTGCTTATGACAAAAGAGTACGGAATTGAGAGACTACTCACCAGCTGTTTCAAAAACAGATACATGTATTTCATAAAAAAGTGAATGCAAACGTGGCAAATGAAAATCAATGAAGATAAATATGACATTATGTGGTCTTTGATGTACACTTGATAGGGTGTGAAAACATGGCAATGACTATTGGCACAAGAGAAAAATTACAAAGTACAACAACTGCTTCCAGGCCTTTTGAATCACAAGGCATCAGTCTTAGCAATTGTTAATTAAAACCAATGACTTCTTGTTGCAAAATTATTTGAATTATGAGAAGTAATTGCCTTATTAGAGTTTCAATGATGAGTTGTCTCGGCTCATAAGCAGTTTTCTTATCATATATTCATGAAATTTGCAGTTAAATTGCCACCACGTAGAGGAAATCATATACCGTAATTCATGAAGTCTTGTCTTGTCTTGAAATGATAAGGGAGCTATGAAACTCTAAGAGCACATGGCAGGGTGGCATAAAAACTATAGAATTCATTATGATTGGTGGCAAGACTAGAGAAGGTCGTTGTCTTTGGCAGTTTCCTTCTTTCCCCATAGAGCCAGTTCTACAAGGCTAGATGTTTTGGGTTCCAACTTGTTTTGGAATGGGCCTCCACTATGGCAATAGGTTTATTTTATCAAAATGAGTGCTGATGCCAGCATGATCAGTATCTACACCAAACACAGCAGCTTCTTCATTCCAGTCAGGTGTCCTCATGCATTATGCTAGACAGCCAGGGTATAACTAAGGATCTATTCTTTCAGAGATTTTGGCAATTTTATAGGTTGGTTTTATATCTACTTAAAAATCTTTCTTTTTGTTTTTATACTGATGTGTATATCTGCCAATTCCACTTTCTGCCAGTTGAATGGTACTTCAATTTAAGGTGTGTCCACTGCTTATATATGAAATGTTTTAAAATATTGCAAAGAATGGCAACATCAAAAGGGAAGCTGAGAAATAAATATCAGAAGCTATGTATGAGTTGAGAGGGGGGGAGGGAGGAGGAGGGGAAACAGCATAGAGAAATGAAAGGATAAAACTTGTCTAAAGAAATGAAATTAAGCTAAAATATGTACAAAACAAAACAGGGAGCATATTTTGATACTATAAAAATCCTTTGAATTTGTAAGCAAAAGCAATAAATAAAATCAAGCATTTTAACAATTGAAAAGTAATAAAAAAAACCAAACAAAACCCAAAACAAGCACACAGCAATTTCATCTCTATCTTGCTTTTGTTTACCTACTGTACTCTTTTTGCTTTGTTCCCAAATCTTTGGACCAACAAACACTATGCAAATACTTTATCCCATACATATTGCGTAAGATAACAAAGTGGTCAGTTAAACTAAAAATTTGGGGTGAAGTTTCATGAAGTCCTTATAAGAAATTACACTTCTAAATTAAGTAAAACACTTTGAACATCTAATGAAAATTAACTTTTTAGAAAGTTGCTTTCACTCAGAGACTGTGAACTGATTTTTACATAAGTAGGGATAGAAACAAATATTTTGAACACCATTGTGAAAAAAGAGTTTCTTGAAAACCAAGTGAGTAAAAGTGTACATTTATGTCAAAAAGTACAATGCACATCTACACATCTACAATTGCAAATTTAAAAAGTATCCAAAAGGAGTTGTTGAAATGTGATAAGATCAAAAAGTTGGATCATGAATCTTTTGATTTTCTACTTTAATGAGAGATGGATAATTCAAAATTTGGATCAGGCTTAAAATGACAATGACAAAATTGCGTCCAAATCTTGTAAATTGAATCAAAAAGGTTCTGAGCAAAGCTTATGAAAATAAAAATTATTGAACTTTTGATTTGAAATTGATCTGGCACAATGCTCAGGCTTATTGCGTTGTACAAAAATATTGCAAAGGAAAAAGTGAATATTTGAGTTTAATAATGATGGAGTAACTCATGAAAAATTGATGTGATTTTACAATTATCAGGCGTTTGTTCACAGAATTCATAAAAAATCATTATAGGGTGAGAGTTTGTGTGATTCAATAAGATTCTAATGAACACATGGAATGTTTTCCTTCTAACCTGCATGAGAGATTCTGATCATCTCTTTGATCATCTCTTAAACAATGGTGTGTGTGAGTGTCTGTGTATGTGTGTGTGCGTGTGTGCCTAGAATTGAACAAGTGGAAAAGTGGACACCTTGCTTAAAAGGGACCAAGGCAAGAACATACCAAACACTGAAACAACGATGCCAATAGTTAAGGAAACCATTAAACTAAACAGTTAGCACAATTGGGTGAATAGACAGGCGCTGAGATGGAATGGGAGAGCTCTTTAGAAGAATATGTTAATTGCAAAAATCCGATATGGCCTTGGCCAGCTGATGGGAAAGAAGAGGTCATCACAAACTTCATGTCACTGCCCAGAAAATGTTCAACTTGATATACTTTAATACAGACTTAATGCCTGACTATGTCCCAGATTGTTCTCTTTGTAATTGCAAGAAACATTAACGGAACTGCCGTCTGGCTCAGTGTTGTCACAAACACCAAAGATATGGAACACATTTACTTTATATGATATATGAATACAAGGAACAGAACAACCTTTTCTCCGTGACACACAACACATAAAACACTTAAATTCCACAGAACACTTTTTCTCCCCACCATACAGCAGGTCATGAAATACTTTATATGAATACAAGGAACTGAACACCCATTTTTCCCCAACACCAAATAAACTATGAAATACTCTATACAGATACAAGGAAAGGAAGACCCTTATCTCCCCAATACTCAATGTGTGGAGGGCCTTATATGAATAAATGAATAGATGCAGAGAACCTAGAAATATACAAACGCCACAAGATAGCTTCGAGTCAGAGGCAAAATGTGTGAATGCTGTTAAATTATTGAACAAACCGTGTACCTACGATTGATTTCATAAATAAATTGGAGATTTCATTGCAGCAGACTTCTATCCATTAAATGATATGTTCATAATCTTTTCATTAACCGTTATGTCCTTAAATTTACAATGGTAACCTCATTTCACATTGACTGAACATAACATTGAACATCATGGTGGATGTTGGTCAACTTTTGGATTAACACTTCACAGAGATCATGTTGATTTTGAGCAATCCTCTCTCAGGCACAACACACAACTTGTTCCCACAAAAACTCAGTTGGAGAGAGATTGGAAAGTTTTGAAAACTGGACAATAACTTTGAAGTTCTAGTCAAAAAAGAGACAAATGCCTGCTATGTAAGATATTGTCATGCTGGAAGATGTTCAATTCATCATATTACATCAAGATTGCAACATGTGCATCAAAGTGTTTCGTCGGAGTATTGCTCAGTGTAGATTTTAACATGGGCGATGATGACATCCCCTACTCTGGAGGGCCGTACTCCAGCAACATTGTGGTCTTCGCATTGGGTATTTCATTGTCACCGATCTTACTCTGCTCATTATAATATGACTGCTCAAAGTCTCCTTTCAGATGCCGTAGTCCTTTGACAAAGCAACTGAAAATTCTGAAAATGTTAACTAAGTAGTCATACATTTCACATCTTATTCCTAGAAAAAGGCAAAGTGGTCAGGTCATATAAATATTAGGTAATATATTGTCATATTCTGGATTAAATTGTGCTTCTTACCATCAAAATTTAATGTGTTATCTATGTGCTATGTGAAGCTGTTGGCAAGTGAATTTATATGTGTGTCAAAAGCAGTGAATTTCAGTATGAGAGTCCAACATCAAATAAATGGTCTTGAAAACAGAAAACGAATCATAAACTGAAACAAAGGAAGTATTAAGGATTTAAAAAAAATGACTCACAAACGTTGTCTTTAAAAATTTTATACTTATGCTGCAATATGATGAGCCTGGTTAAAATGTCTTTCCATATACAAAACAATAACAATAAGAATTATATTGAATGAAATGTTTGAAGGACAGGGTGACAAATAGTATCCTCGAAAGTGAATAAGTTGTCAATTTTTTGAAAGGTTGTTGAGCACAAATAAAGTTTTGTTTTGGTCCTTCTTGCCTTTAAAATCTTTTCATGGATTTTTTTCAATTACAAGGTAATAACTTGAAAATATTTTTTTGAAAACCCAACGAAACATCTGCTACACGTAAGAGAATTTTAACTTTCAGTAAACCCAGACACAAAATTTCACCATGGGTTTTATCTACTAACAATGGTTGAGAAGAAAAAATAAAAGAAGACTCAGTTCAAATTTTTATGAAGTGATATCCTGTCAGAGGCTATGAACCATATTTTGGACTGAGCACAGAATAACGGCATATAAAAGAGGATTGGCTGGAGTGATTAGTGAAAAGGCAAAAGTTTAAGATACTTAAGAACTCTAAAGAGCCCTGAGGAATGGAAGGAATACAAGCAGGAGGAAAATTGGAAGTGCAAACATCATGAGGAAGACTATCCATACAGATACAAGGAGAAAGATGAAACTGAAACTTTTGCAATGGTAAAATACCAACTCCCTTTGATCTTTTGTACGTTGAAGAAAAAAATACACCGGATGGTCATCTACAAAGACACTGATGCAAACTGGCCAGTGTTTCAAGGTTACAACTGGAGTAATGACGGGAAAATAAAAGGAATAAGATGTCTGAGAGAGCTTTCATAATTTTATGTCCAGGTGTTTGATTGATTGCATCATCATCAAATACACCTGTCTTTGCTTACAATAGATTACCTTAAAAGCATTTCTTCTATTTGATGAATGAAGGAATGGTTACAATTTTGGACAAAAATATTATGGAGAACTTTTGACACTGCAAATTGAATAGCTGGAAGCATTGTATCAATTTCTAAAAAACAGAAAACTGGTTTAAATGCAGGATTATTATTGAATTGAGCTGTCAATTATACATTTAAAAATTGACTGAAAAGCTGTTTATGTACAAGAGTATATGTCTTTATGATCATGTAAATATGTTTAAAAACAAGAATAAAATGTATACAAAAATAGCCAATGTATATATAAATGACTATTCTGTTGAAATATATATTTCAGTTCGCAGCACACCTTCTGCAGTCCATATCGGACATGGAAAATGGTAAAGTAGAAAATCTAATAAAATGTCTGTTCTCATGGAAAGTGTCTGGTCATCAAAATAAGACATAAAATCTTACAAATGAATATGCATGATCCATAACCAATTTTTTCAAGAAAAAATGTACAATTTGTATTTAATGAAAAGAGTTTCCAAATGATGATATTCATATGAAATAAATTTGAAAAAGAGAAACATCTTAAAAGTAAGGACGGAAGCATTCTGTTGACTATATAAAGAGTAAGTAATAATATTCAATAAATTTATATGGCTGTTGTAAGATAAATTTGAATAAAAAAATCCTGAAATGACTAAAATATTCAATGGAGGGAGAAAAGGAATCACAGTTAAAGACTGAAGTGATTAATGTTAAAAATGGAATGGTTTAAGTACATATGGCTTGCTTACGAAAATATCCTTCATTTGAATATAATAAAGGAATTCAATGACAAATTTTGAATTATGCAAAGTAGAGGAAATTTTTGTGACTGACAGACAGGTCAATCCAATACCAAGTATATTGAATGCGAATGCTGAGAAAGAATGGAAAAGAGACCTAAAAAGAAAGATTTTGATTTTGAAGCCAGTGAAAAACAAATTCTTATAAGCAGGTGAAGTTTTTAATACTGACATATTATCAAATTAAGAATACCACTGGGTTGAAGAAAAACAAAAAGATTTGTAAAAAGCCTTATAATGCATTTCCTTCAGTTATGAGAAAGAAAGAAAAAGCTTTTGATAAATAGAGACTAGTAACATAAAACGTATCACAGGCATTTGATTTAAACATCCTCTCTTAAATCTTCTTCACTTCTTCACACAACTCACCAGTGCAGGACAATAACATAATACCCTAATAAGGTTTCTTTGCCTATCACAAAGCATCTAGTTTTTCAATTTTATCATCATCTTCATTTTCCCATCTTCAGTCATTTTCAGTTTTTCTTTGTTTATCTTAGAAAAGATATAAACATAAAGAAGAGGACAAGGTACAGAATTCTGGCCTATTTCTTAGCACTAAAGGCAGGGTAAGTTCCAGATAAATTGAGAAATGACAAATTTGCCAGATTGGAACTAGAGAAGGAAGTATCACTTGTGATAGATGCATTAGGGGAAAAGTTGGTGTCTCCACCAGTGTAATCGAAAGCTCCTGAGTCAACAGTATATTCTCCGCTTGCCATGAGGACTTGAGCTCTAGCTTGAGATCGTGCAATAATCTCATTGATCTCTTCCATTCTTGACTTGGATTTTCTGGAAAGGATAAATTTGAGTTTATGAGTTAATTATGTACACAAATGAACAGTAGCAACAGCTGCATTTCACAACATTAACTATTGTTTTGAGATTTTTAAAAAGTTGAAATGTGCTTGTACATTAAATCTACTGAACATTGAGCTCTCTTGAACACTGGAGTTTTTAAGAGTATTTTCAAATTAATATAACATTTTTCTCTGTTTGTTCTTTGAAAGTAACATCTTGTATCCGTGTTATTTAAGAGTTTTATACATGTCTAATTTTTTTTTATATAAACACCCTCGTATTTTTTCCCCAATAATATCAAGAACATGCATAGCTACAAGTTTGTATAAAATTTCAAGTTCATAGAAAAAAAGTATGAAAGTTATGCTTCACTTAAAGAAGGAATCTACTTTTCCTAATTTGTTCCAAACGGACAGAGGGTGAAAACTGGTGTACAGTGAAGGGATTAATGTGAAAAAGGATTTATTCTTTATAGTCATGTATTTCCTCTTTGAATTGATAATAATGGAACTAATATTTAATGTTTAACATTCTTGTACAGACTTTGTTCATGGGCATGTCATTTTAATTCCCTGTGGAGAATAAATTGATTATCTTATCATATCTTGTCTTAAAATATAAATTTCTCTGTCAGTTTCCTCACTGCAATTTCAGGATAGACATCCCTATCATCCACGTCATTGCATATTCTCAGAATGATTCATTTATATTGTTTCCCACAAGAAAAATAACAACAAGAAAAAACCCAAGGGAAACAACGGCTTTTTATTACCTGAAATCCACATAACAACTTTTTGTGAGCATTACATGAAGCAAATGTGGAAATGTCTGAAAGAGATGATTTAGAGACAATCAAAATAAAGAGAAAACAAAAATCCTAACATACTTCTCTGTTTTAGTACTTCTTTTGCGCAAGGAATAAAGAGACTGGCGCAATCTATTACAGTCTTCCTCTAAAGCTTGCATTGAACTCCGTGTAACTTGATGGAGAGTACGTTCAGTGTTCAGCTGAGCCTCTGTTTCCAGTAATGATCGCTGAAGCTTTCGCACAATATGTCCATCATCTCTGTTACCCTGTTCCATTAATTTTGATGTTTCCATGTGAAAAGTCAGTTGCCGAGATAGCTCAGAGATCACCCTGTTCATTTCTTGCCTGAAAAGATTGATGCCAAAAAGAGTAAAAGCTTCAGCTATGTGCATCTCAAATTTATTGGCTGCAGACCTACGTGTTATGTGATGTCATCAAATAGCAACACGCCATCAAGGCATCTACTATTTCTTTCACAAAGTGTTCCTTTTCCTTTTCTCCTTCCTATTCACACATAACTCAGGCTTGTGGAAAAGCATGGCTGTGGGGCTAAACTGTTTGACTTGTAACCACAAGGCTATGAGTTTGACAAGCTTGTGTCATGATGCTTTTGAGTCCTTGGGAAAGGCTATTTACATACATTTTCCTCACCACATTCAGGTATTGAGTACCTGGCCAAAAGCATAGGAGGATCTTTATCCAGTAGGCCGTATCTCTACCTACTCCACATGGAGTTGAGAAGGTATTTGACTGGAAAAGGCCTGTTGTTTTTTTTTCAGTGCTATATAAAAGCTCTAACTTTTATCTCATTGTGATGAGCTATATATGTGGAAGTAAGCATATTATCATATGTACTTTAACTGTTCTGACTTTGCCAAAAAAGAATCAAATGTTTGGCATGAAAGCTGGAAAAATATGAGTTTATGTTGAACCAAAGACAATATGAGGCCCAGTAGATAAATAAGTGTATTCAAATAGATTAAATATTATAATGTTAAGGAAATATAATATCTGCCAAAAGCCACTTACCACATACTCCTCCCATCTCCATCCTCATCTGCTTTCTTTGCCAAGAACGTGCGTAGCTTTTTCAGTTCACTCTCTTGTTCCTCAAATCTACAGTAGTATGAAAGCGAACATAAAATCCATAAACATTACAATCAAGTTCAATTCTTTATTACATATTCATATAACTGAAAAAAGACGCTTTCATTATATGTACCTCTGACATTATCTGCTTAAGGTAAAAAGTTTGTATCAAACGGTGATGATTTTCAGAGTAGCTACCATTTACCTATAATTGAGCTGGGTTTGCATTTGTTCTTCTTGCTTCAAGGAATCCTGAGACTGCTTCAATTTCATTTTGATTTCCTTGATTTCTTCTTCCAACTCCAATGTGTGTTCTTTTAGCTATGGATTAAACAAAAAAAGTGAATTCATTAAAAAGAAGAAATTAATTCACCATTTAATTGAGTATGGCATAACAAAAACTTATCTTGTTTGGATGTTAAATTTGGGAAAAAGTTTTCAGCAATCAAAACTAGTAAAATTGTGACCATTTTTTCCTCTAACCACTGCATCAGAGAGTCAAAATGGCAGCCTTCATATAAAAATATCATTTTCGAGATATAATGTTGTATTGAATTTATAGTAACATTTTTGTCAACAGAAGCAAACATTTCATAAACAATCAATGAATATTTTGTTTACACTTTGATCAGAAAAAGGGACAGCCATTTCATTTTGTTAATGTGTCAATAATAGTAATCTATGAACATTTTTGAAATTTAAGTTTCTTAGCAAATTTGATAAATTTCAATGTAAACATGACTGGAGTCTGTAAATTAAATTTCTGAAAAATATGTATTCTTTTGTTGGTTTTTTTAAGTCACCCCGTGAAATAAATATGGTAGAGGAGTTACTGGATATTTTTTTTATACTTCTTTATAAAACGAAACCTATCAATGAGTTCAAGACTTATCAGAATAGTTACAAGCTTCAGCTAGAAACAATGGAAGACATGTTCCACTGAATAGCTGCTTAAGTAATGGCTGACTTATCAAACTATATAGTTGCTTATGAACTCAATGAAGATGCAAAGTTTTGATCCCTGTCAAAAGGCATGATTTCTGTCTATTTTTTGAAATTCATGACTTTCTCCTTATAATGACAATGATTCAATGCAATAGTATCAGAAACTATTATACAATCATTTATGATAAGAGAGTTGTAAGAGATTAGATATAACATGCTTGTTCACCTTTAAATTCTCTTTGCCCTTGCAATACAAATATTACTTCTTCTAATTCACCAGTAAGTTGATTTACAGTATCAGAAATGTTTGTACTTCACTCAAGATGAGAGAATGGAAAGACATCAAAACAAGGGAGCTAAATCACCTTCAAATTTTCTTTGCTTTTGCCTGCAAGTTGTTCTCTAGCTTGCTCTAATTCACCAGTAAGTTGTGTACATTGATGATTGATCTTCACACTGTCTTTTTCATGAATTTCTCTATAGTATGAAACAGAAACATATGCAAAATACTTGGAATGTAACATATGGTTGAGGAACAGAAAAAGACAGATGGGACAGAAGAATAGCAAGTTTTGCAATATTGGAAATTCTATCCATTTTTCAAAATACATGTAAAACAGTCTCAACACAATCATGAATCAAAAATGCAAAAAAAAAAAAAAAAAAAAGATACTGGTTTGAAGAGTATTCTTATCTAAGATCATTGTAAGGTTATTAGCAAAATTAGTGCAACTGAAATTAACAGATGAATGTTTAGACTGAATCTTTAAGGGAGCCATTTTTTTGAATTCATAAACCTTTTAATAAAATTCTTTGCTCCTGTAACAATTGATACATTCAACATCTACTTTGGGTAGGAACTCACATCTGCTGTTTTAAGTCAAGGTTCATTTTTCGCAGTTTATTTGAGGATTGTTGTTTCAATGACTCCATCATCTGATGCTGCCTGGCAAGTTCAGCCTGTGAAGGGCCAAAGACATTCAAGCAAACCATGTCTTGCCAATCATTCAGAATAATCTTTACCTAAGTATTATGTGCATTAAACATAGTTAAGCAAGAGGCCTGGGTTTATTATGCATTGTAAACATGACACTATATGTTATCATTATTATTATTAT
>JAOWAY010117192.1:0-10922 GCA_028565895.1 Goniobranchus geometricus
TGTAGGAAGCAAGGGGAAGTAATACCACATAGTCTTCATTACCAGTTATTTCCCAGGATGGGTCATGATATAATTGTAGCTCGGTTCTCGAGTAAGGTTAAAAAGAGACCTGGTGTGTCCAGCAAGGCCGTATTACGGAGCACCACAGCCTTTTAACCAAACACCATCACAATCACCTGTAGGGCCGAGCATCCCCATATCACGAGCATCCCCAGGTCGTGGACAGGAAATGGCCTGTAGATATAGAGGATAGCTGCGAACAACCAATAAGCAGACGTGAATCAATCTGGCGCTGGTCAAAGAAGCGAGATCGCGCCGCAAGTTGGAGCTCATCTCTTAAAAAATGCTTCAAGAGCTCGGCAAAATGACTGGCAGGCGAATCGAGGCGTCTTTTATAACCTCTCCCCGGCAACTGGAGCTCGTCAGCCTTGGAAGGCAGTCTGTTTAGGAGAAGGAAAGCCAAGGCCTAAATAAACACCATGGGTAGAGTGGATTTATCAGCTCAGGAGAACAACCAGTCTTGGAGAGAAATCTCTTAACAAAACGTTTTGTCCTCTAAATTCGACTTGGGGTTAGGAATCATATACTGAAAAAGAAAAATGTTACAGAAACACAGACAAGAGATACGAATTTGTTCTTCTTGCGAGATCATGTAGTTTCTCCTCGAAAGGGAGAACAAATAAAGGGCAACGGCGAAAAACGCAAGGAAAGCATTGGACAGATAACCCAGCATCAAGCAAATCTTTATTGACACCTGAAATGAAAGAACCTAAATGGAAAGGGGGAAGACGGCAAAGCATCTCAGGAGGTGGAAAGATGCTTTCAAAAAGAATCATGAGAATGAAGTGGCAAGATAAGATTCAAAACAAAGAACTGTGGGAACATTGCAGGCAGGAAACAGTGGGGGTGACTCTAGATATGAAAAGATGGAGATTGATAAGTCATACTTTGAGGAAACATGCCACAAGTACCACCGGGCAGGCCTTGCAATGAAACCCCTGAAGTTGTCACTGCACGAGACCTAAAGTGAAGATGTAGACAAGGACATGAAGAAACATGGCCACAGTTGGAAAGAGTTAGAAAGTATATGGAAAGACAGAAGTAAATGGAGGTCTCTGGTCTGGGCCTATACCTTCCAGGGTTGACAGGCTTTGATTGATTTGTTGATTGACTAACAATCTACCAATCTTCTGACACGAGCTGAGCAAGGTATAGAGGGTAAAGAGATTCATCTAAAGACAAAACACTGAAGTGCCCCTCCAAAGGTCAAAGCTTAATGAGCCAGGCCCTGCTAGCAAGAGAAAGGTGATCCCTTCAGACCACACAATCCCACCAGGTCAAGCATATATTCTCTGACTATGCTGAACACTGGTTGACTCTTGCTGAGTGAGGACACTATCCACAGAGCCACAGACACCCCTTTAGAAATGCATTATTTCCTCACATCCATTAAGTCACAGTGGTTTCTATTAAATTGGCAGTAATTTTGCCGTGCAATGTGACTTAAATATCAAAATGAAAGATGTAAAACCCATTTAATTTCTTACATTTCAGCAATGTCTCAAGACCGTCAGACCAAGCCTGATGGAAATAATATTTGAAAAGCCCAACATTAATTTTTTTAAACTCGCTCAGGGCATGAATTAGGCCAGATTTTTGCCAATTTCATTCGGCAAATTCTTTTTTTTTTTTTTTAAAGCAAAACAAAAAAAAGCCCCAGAACAAAACTGGTTGTGTGGTAACCTTTATCAGTCTAAAGTAATGCATAAACGTGTAGGCACCTTATAGGTTGAAATTCTTGTTCTAAAAATTGTATTTGCTGTTGCTGTCGGCCAAGGGAGTCGAATATCTTTGTGAAGCGCCATGCATATGTGGTTTTGGCATTAAATGACATCATGTAAATGCATTTTTGACCTCGCTTTACTCTGTCCCCTTCTTCCCCCTAAATACAGTACACAAATGATATCTTTCGAATAAATAAATACATATATATGGAGGAGCTTGTCGGCAACCCCGTGTTCGATGGTTGCTCCTCCAATGGATGCCACAACAGCCCTCCAGTCTTCTCGGTCTCGACTTCTGTGGACGACCTCGCTAAGAGACAGCCCAGCAATTGTCGTAATGTTGTTCATCAGTGACATTGCCTGTCATCCTCTATTTCTGCAGCCCTCCACTCTGCCCATCAGTACTGTAGACATGAGGTCTGTTTTCTGGCTTCTGATGGCAGGACCGATGTATCTGAGCTTTCTTCTGTTTATTTCAGTCATCAGGCTTCTCTCTATACCCATTTCAGGCAAGACACTTTCATTGGTTCTTTTATCTTGCCAACAGATACTCAGGAGTTGCCTATATAGCCACATCTCGGCTGCCTTGAGCTTGTCCTCCCCTTTCTTTCTTAGAGTCCATGCCTCACATCCATACATGAGAACTGGCCAGATGAGGCACTTCACCATTTTCAGTTTTAGGTTGATGGCAATATTTCTGTCTTTCCATATATTATGCAGCTGGATCATCTTAGCTTTTGCTTTATACTAGGCATACGGCATAATGTGGTAGTTTGCCATTGCTTTCCACCCACCTTTATTTCCACCAAGTCTAGAAAGACCTAGCTAACCATTTATACTGCTGGGTGAACAAGGGGCCCCGAAAAAAATCCACTGTCCGCTGGATTCGAACTCGGGCCACCTTGTATGGCAGTCAGCCGCTCTACCAACTGAGCTACCGGGCCACCCTGTTGAAGATCCAAGATAGACCAGGTAATGGTGTTAGCTGTTGAAAATAGACCAGGTAATGGTGTTAAACGCAAAACATCACAAGAGGATGATGGGCAGAGGAGGAACTACCCACTTTCAACCAACCAGGGAACATGCCAGGAATTGTAACGTTTCAATGTTTGTGGACTCGGCTAAAACTGTTCATGAAGCGGCGGACTCCGTGTCTTCTTACATACATTTCCGTGTTGGGTCTATTGTAGCGAGGAAAACAATCAATGTTTATCCCAACAATAAACCTTGGGTTACTAAACAAACAAAAAACCGGTCCTTAACTAAAAGAAAGTTGCATATAAAAACAACGACAAAGAAGAAATAAAGGCTGCGCAAAAAGAACTGAAATCAGTCATTAAAAAGGGAAAAGAAGAATATAAGAATAGGATAGAGCAACACTAACTTGTTGAAAATGACATGAAGCGTGTGGGAGGGAATGAATTTGATGATTGACCGCAAATGTAGTGTGAGAATGAGAAAGTGTGTGGAAGGTGATGAGAAATATGCGAATGAGCTGAATGACTTTTATGCGAGGTTCGACTGTCATGATTTTAGTCAGGAAAGAAGCGATGGAAAGTCTGTCTTGGTTGAACGTTCTAAAATAGTAAATGAAGTGATTGAAATACGGGAGGAGGATGTTTTTAAAACGCTTAAGAAAATCAAACCGGGCAAAGCTGCTGGACCAGATTATGTTAGCCCACGTACTTTGAAACATTGCGTGCAGCAGTTGTACAAAATCTTGTATGTTATTTTTAATATGTCCTTTAAGGAATGTACAGTGCCATGTATTTGGAAGACGTCCTATATTGTCTCCATGCCAAAAAAGCAGTCTGTTCAATGCATGAATGATTTGCGTCCCGTTCCTTGACATCCTGTGTTATGAAAGTTTTTGAAAGGTGCGTTCTACCCCATATAAATAAAGCGGTGGCCCCATTTCTGGACCCTCTCCAATTTGCATACAGGGCGAATAGGAGCGTGGATGATGCCATAATTCATGTATTGCATAACATCTACGGTCATTTAGATAAATTTTGTACTTGTATCCGTCTCATGTTTGTTTGATTTTTCGAGTGCTTTCAACACCCTTCAACCTCACTTACTATCTGAAAAACTTATGAATATGAATGTTTATCCTTCTGTTATACTTTGGATTCTTGGTTTCCTATCGTCTAGGGCTCAATTTGTACGTTTGAACCCTTCTGTAATTTCAAAACCAATTATGACGAACACCGGGGCTCCTCAGGGCACAGTCCTGTCACCTTTCCCTTTTTCCATCTATACGTCTTAGTGTAGATCCATGCATATTGACTGTGATTTTGACAAAGGAAGACGACACGGTATTGATTGGACTAATAACGATGGACGATGACACACATTACAGACAGGAAATGAACGCCTTTGTCGACTGGTGCGACACCAACTACCTGGTTTTAAAACACCAGCAAAAAAAAGAAATGATTAAAGATTTTAAAAAGAAATCAGAACACCCTATAGACATCGTCATAAAAAATGAAAAAGTCGAACAAGTTGATTCTTCTAAATATTTAGGCGTAGTAGTAGACAAAAGTCTATCTTGGAAGGAAAACACTGAACTTATTGTTAAGAAACCTACTCCACGTTTGTACTGCTTAAGGAAACTAAGAACATTTAAAAGAAGTCAAGAGATCCCTCAGATTTTCTTTTCTTGAACTCTGTATTCAACAGTACTTTGACGTTTGGCTTTTTCTGCTGGGGAGGAAATGTTTCACAGCAAGACAAAGAACGATTAGATATAGTGATTAGGAAGGCATGTAGGGTGGTGGGCACTAAGCAAGACGACATGAACACACTTTTCGAAAGACGCACAGCCGACAAAATGAATGTTATTTCAGCCCACCCAAATCATACACTACACACAGACTATGACAGTAGATTTTTAAAATGGTGGACGGTACAGGACACCTAAGACCAGCGCTAATTCTTTTATCTCAAGATCAATTTCTTATCACAACAAAAATTTTAAGAGAAAATCGGTTGCTGTATAATAATTTTGTTCTTTTGGTGGAGGTTTATGATATATTGCTTTATACTTTGATGACATGTTTATGCTGACTGGTTTTATATTCGTTTGATGCTTTTAAAAATTCTATCTGTGCTGTTTTTGTGGTACACATTTTATATGGCATTGTAAATTATGAAGTTTTTCCGTTACCCTTAATATGGTGAGTGAATGGAACTGTGTGGGTGTTGTCGAAGGAAGAAAGAGGGACTAAGAAAAATTTACTGCTGTTAATTTTTATTTAAATCTATCTATTTACTTATTGATATAGATCCTTTGACCTTTATATGCTTAATTTTTACGGGCAAATGATATTTTGACAATTTCCCCTTGTGGGATTAATAACATGATCTGAATCTGAATCTGAATCTGAATATGAATCAATGATCACTTTCCATTGACTATTACATCCTGGGGGTCTGATCGTTGAAAAAAACCCTATGTCGGGTACAGGTTAAGTGAAAGGCACATAGAACAACGATTGATCTGGGCTAACAGACACCGAAGTTGGAACCTCCCACAATGGTCATCTGTTCTTTTCACGTACGAATTCGTCGTTTTTGCCTGTCTCTTTATGATGGCCGACAAGAGATATGGCTTTTAATGTTTGGTATTGCAACAGCCTGTAGGAAAAGGCCGGAAGCGACGGAAATGTGGTTTAAGATAAGATAAGATAAGATAATACTTTATTCATCCCTTTCGGTAAATTTTGATTGCAGATGTAAAAATGCATTAAAAATATAAATTAATCGTACAATAAAAATTAATTGTACGTAAAGGACATAAACACACACACACACACACACACACACACACACACATATATCTTGGGTATCGGCATCACTAATGGTAATGAATATCCTCAAAGTCTACACTGATAATGATATCAGTGATTGGTTCACTATTGAAACTGTGATGAAACAAGAGTGTATATTGTCTCCATTGCTATTTGGAATCGGAGTCGATTTTGTATTGAGAAAATAATCACAGAAGAAATCAGAAATCCCACGGACAAATGGATGGGAACTTGAGGATCTTGATTTTGTGGATGACATTGCACTCCTTAGTGAGATCAGCAAAGATATGCGGATGAAAACCGACAGTCTAGCTGCAATGGCAGGAAAAGGGGGACTAATAATAGTAATAGCATACAACTGGATGGGAAAGATCTGGAAGAGTTAGCCAGGTTTACTTATGTCGTCGGCTGCATCGACGGAAAAGACGGACACATCGAGAAAGAAGTAAAATACACGAATTGCAAAATAAGCTTCAGCTAATAAAACCTTTAGAAATATGGTCCTCAAATATCATCTCAATGAAAACCAAAGTTCTGGTTGTTTAAAGGGTGAAACTGTGAACGTAGTAAAAAAGGAAACATACTAATGCAATCGTGGTACTCGTCCATATTCACACCCAATGTTATATCTCTGTCTTGGTATATGCTGCAGAAGGGTGGAGAATTACGAAGGGAATTAAAAGGAAAATAGAAGCATTTGAGAGCAAGTGTCTATGGAAAATGTTGTCCATATGATGGGATGAATTCAGGACAGCAGAAGAAATAAGGGGACTATCTGGTCTGACACCAATGTCCAAATGGATCAAGAAGAGGAGATAGAAATATCTGGGGTACGTCTATAGAAGAGAAAACATAACAATAAAAATAAGCTCTACAGGGGGGAATAACGGAAGAAAAAGAGAGGTCACCCGATGGGAACAATTATCGCACCATCATGTGCGAAGCCAGTGCAATGGGAATGTCCACGATAGCAGCAGTGATGACAGCAGCACAGGACAGAAATGGTCGTCTATTGAATGTTGAGACCTTTTGTAACGGCTATCTGCACCGAAGTAAGTAAGATGTTAGCAGATCCCTCGTGCTTGCGTCTACTCTTTTGACCACACCTTTTCACCCATGATTGTATGATGTAACGATGTTAGTGTTTGGATCATCTCCTCTCCACCCAATTAAGCAATTCTGAAGAAACGTTATCTAACCTGTCGTGAAATTAGGTACGATGCTAGATATTGCCATCCCCACTGATAACGAGGTCTCTTTGTAGAGAGAGTTATCTATTACAGTTCTATATTGTACAACCTGATACAGTATCAGTATTCTGTCCGTCTCAGCGCGATTGTTTTTGTTAGTGAAGGACCGTTATCATTCTCTTTTGACTTCTTTTTTTTTTGTTTGTTTGTTTGTTCATGTTGGGGTTTTTTACCGTGAAAGCCCAATGTCAATATCGTCGCACTGTTCTTTGTTCCAGTTTTCTTTAACTTTATGCATTTTACCATCACTTCCGAGTTTGTTTTCTTGGCATAAAGCCCTTGCTTTGTCGTCCATATTTGCGACTTATTAATTCTCTTCGTTCTAGCGGGAGATCGCAGGTCTCATGTGTTTCGTGTGTTTGTGTGTTGAATATTACCTCTATCTTGTTCTATGGATGTCTTAGTTATTATACAAGATACCTTTGGCACGCCAACAGCGTTATATAAAGTTCAGGTTGCTGAAAGTGTGAAACTGTGAGCGTATATAAAAAGAGTAAAACATACTAGGGCATTGATCCTCGTCCTTATTCGTAGAACAATCCATTCTACCAGGACATGTTATACTCTAAACACTGGCATCGCGCTTAGCAAGCGTATGAATGCCTTTAGCATGTGTGCTCGTGGTGCTTGTAAGTTTTTGGCAATTGTGAATGTAGGCCCGGGGGAGGGGGGGGTTGAGGAGAGGTGTCCAGTACATAAGTCCTGGTAAGAGGGGGACAATTGTTTATATAGGCCTGGAGGTGTCCACATGCATCTGGGCCATAATCCCCTCTTATAGTATTATTTCCATTCTGGAATCTAGATCTAGATTCATACTCAATAATAACATTTTTGTATTATCTTCATACATGTAAGGGAGGCATCAAGGATGAATTTAGATCTAGACCTAGATTCTAGATGAAGAAGAGAATTTTCAGTGAATACTTGACAACAACAAAGTGGTACGCTGCATTTGTATGACGATGCAGGATGGAATATTAAGAATGGGAAGCAGACAGTTTCTAAAGCCAGTCTTCAAAACTTCAAGCATTCATCTCAAAATGATAATCTTCCCTATCAAAATGAGCCGGGTAAAAAACTAGCTTGTATTCATCGAGAAATCTGCAATCATCTCCACCAACGTGAAAAATAAGTACTCTGTGTCCTTTGCCAGTGCTTGTTTTTCTACCAGGCTCTGATGAAGCTGACATCCATTCCGATTTGGGTTGATGATTGTCATTGATCCAGGTCTCATCAAGAAAGAGAATCTTTTATCCTTTGCCCTTAATTGCAAAGATATCTCTCACATAGGCGCATCTTCATGCGATAAGAATTCTCTTTAAACGATTACTGAATGATGCTGTGATAAATAAAAGAAGTATGCAGGCAGACAGAAAATGTAATATGCTGTCTTGAAATATTTCTAATCCTTCGAATGTAAAAAAAATTGTCAAAGGGTTAAACTCATTGTTTAGCACGTCATAATAATTCAATTGAAAGTTGATACCATTGAATTAGTTCTACTAGTACAAAGCGCTGATTTATGGCTAATCATTTCTGTTTTTCAAACCATGATCTTGGCTATCAACTCCTCTTTACAAAGAACAGAACTATTTAGAATGATAATCTGCGTACGGATCTGGGCAATAACTTTCTGTTTGCATTGCTCACAAATATCTAAAATGATACCCTGAGTAAGAAAAAGTTCATTCCAAAGGATCTTGGCTTAAAACCTTCTCTTTGCAAAACTCGCAGAACTATTTAGAATACTTTGAGTAGAAAAGCTCCCTTGGGTTCTTGGCTATAATCTTCTGTTTGTGAATTAGCAAACCTATTTAGACCGATAATTCGAATAGAAAAGCTGATTCCTAAGGTTCTTGGCTAAAACCTTCTGTTTATAAAGATTGCAAACGTGTTCAGAATGATAATCTGAGTAAAGAGCCCATTCCTTAGGTTCTTGACTATAACCTTCTGTTTGTAAAGATTGCAACGTCTTCAGAATGATAATCTGAGTAAAAAGCCCGTTCCTTAGGCTATTGTATAAAACCTTCTGTTTGCAAATATTGCAAACGTGTTCACAATGATAATCTGAGTAAAAAGCCCATTCCTTGGGTTATTAGCTAAAACCCTCTGTTTGTAAAGATTGCAAACGTGTTCAGAATGATAATCTGAGTAAAGACGCCCATTCCTTAGGATCTTGGCTAAAACCTTCTGTTTGTAAAGATTGCAAACGTGTTCAGAATGATAATCTGAGTAAAGAACCCATTCCTTAGATTCTTGGCTATAGCCTTCTGTTTGTAAAGTTTGCGAACCTATTTAAAATGATATTCCTATGTTTCCCGGCTAAAACTTTCTGTCTGCAAAGTTTGCAGAATTATCTAGAATGATAATTTGAGTAAAAAAGCTCATTCATATGGTTCTTGGGTCTAACCATGTGTTTGTAACAATGTTATTCAGAAAGATAATTTGAGTATGAAGGCTCTTTGTTAAGAATCTTGTGTATAACTTTCTGTTTGCAATGGTAGCAAAACTGTTTAGAGTGATAATATGATTTTATAATCTCATTCTTCGGGTTGGGTTACTGGGTATAACCATATATTTCTGAAGCTCGCAAAAATATTTAGAATGATATATTAAGGGGGTGGGGGGGGGGAGGATTTCCTTCATAAAGTTCGGTTCTCGGGTTTATCCATATTACGTTTCTGAAATTCTCAAAACTATTTAGAATGATAATTTGAGTAAAAAAACAAAACAAAACAAAGCAAAAACAATAGCAACAAACAGGCCTTTTCCAAATAGATACTTTCTCAGCTCGAGGAGTATGCAGAGATGCAGCCATTTTACAGCCCTTCTGACAAGATTCTCCCCGCTGCCTATGGTCGGATATTCAATAACACTTGAGTCTGTTGAGGAAATGTGTGTAAAAAAACCCAACACCTTTCCCATTGCCTAAAGAGAACCACGGTGCGGCCCGGTTTCGAATCAGAACCGCACTTCGGCTTCAAACAACGACACATTGAAATAATGTCAAGGTCGGAAGCAAAATATATTACAATAAATATACTTGCACTGACAGAAAGAAAAATTAGATGAATGGTAACAAATTAAAGGGAAATAATTCTAGTATATTCTATGGACCCGTTTACGTCCATTTTAATCATAAATCTCATTAAGATATCTCTTTCACTCTAAAATTTTGAGGAACAAATTACTTAGCATTTTCCTTCAACTCCATATGAATCTAGACTAAATAGGTCCTAAAAGAAAGTGTTAGAGAATTCGTTTCGGCTGAGTAAAGAGATTAATTTTGGAAATGAATTACGAGTATGAATATGGCATATGGCAAAGTATAACCGCAGCTCGGTTCTCGAGTTAGGTTGAAAGGGGCTAGGTATTCCTGCACGGCCGTATTACAGAGTACCAATCTTTCCTCAAGAAAGAACAAAAGTAGAATTCAATGAAATAGGAATGATCTGATGATCCAGTCGAGATCAAGCAGCATCTTTCTAAGTGCTGATAAAAAAGCAGGATAGGTCCTGATGTAACTGCAGTTCAGTTTTCGAGTTGGGTTGAAACGGGCTCGGTGCTCCTAAACAGCCGTATTACAGAGTACGAAACTTTCCCCAAAGAGAAAAAATGAAATAATACATCTAAATCTAGATTTAAGGCTACTAATCCTGTAATCGTTTACATTAAATTGTTTTGGCACATTAAAGGCATTTTCACCGTTAAATAACATTTGTATCTAGATTCTATACTTGTCAGATTTGGATGAATTACGTGTACGTTCACAATTCGTTACTCTTTGTCCAATAATGCCAAACGTAATGTAGTTGAAAAGCCTTTTGCCGGGAAATCCCAACACATCATTTTTACAACTTTACAGCAGCAGTAGTAGTTGTTGTCGTAGTAGTAGTCAGGCGCGAGGCGTATCAGACGCATGTACGCACTGCGTGCTTCTAGATTTCCAGTCTAGTCAGGCAAACAAAATATTATAAAATAAAAAGAATTATAATAAAAGTATAAAAATGTTGTTATTTTTATTTGGCACTTTAACTGGTAAAATTTAACACAATGAGCAAATTAAATAGGCC
>JAOWAY010117303.1:0-10920 GCA_028565895.1 Goniobranchus geometricus
AGACAGAGAGAGAGAGACAGAGACAGACACAGACAGAGAGATTTATCATTATCCTTCATGCCTATAAATATGTAAGAGTAGAAAGCCAGAAAAAAAGGATTTTTTTTTTTCTTTTTTGGTTTGTTTATTTTTTTCTCCAAATTGCACGTATTTGGTTATAAATACTCTCTTTTGTTTTTCAGCTGTAAAAATTAAATACATTATATGAGGGGGTAACAAAAAAATCTAGCTCATGGACAACAATAGTCTGCATTTGGTCAATGAATTTTAATGTCAGCACTAGCTTTTTGTACTTTTGTTTTTATATTATGTGTTTATCAATCATGGATACATTTAGGCTTGAAGTGTTGAAATTAATACACATGATTGCTTAGTTATGATTTACTTCCTAATGATTTAGATATAGTACATCATGTAAGCATGCACCCTGTAGACTAATTTGATAAACCTACTTTATCCATTTATTCAGGTGGAACTGAGTTTGCAGAGTGGCTTTTGCAAGGGAATGAAACTGGAGGCTCCAAACAAGAGTAGCCCAAACACATACTGGCTGGCAACTGTTGTGATGACTTGTGGGCCACTATTACGGTTACGTTATGAGGGCTTTAAAGACAACAGTTCAGCTGATTTTTGGAGCGATCCTATGACCTCAGATATTCATCCTGTTGGTTGGTGTGAGAGAAATGGCAAAGTTTTGCAGCCGCCTGATTGTGAGTGTGTTTTGTCTTCAAATTTTTGATGTCTTAGCATTTGTTCTACTTCCCATCCTTGACTTCCTATCCCTGTAATTTCCTTTGACGGGAATGCCTTTGGAACATAGTTTACTGTTTCTGAGATAAACTAAACATGAAGAGGGATGGCTCGAACAGTTAGTGGCAAAAGGCACATTGAAGTCATTTTTTTAAAAAACATTTATAGAGGCATGAATTCATTTAGAATTTAAGACTTAAGTAAAACATGATGGCTTTTACATATATATATATATATGATACAATTAGATGAGTCAAGAGTCCATGTCAGCACTAACTTTCTGTTGTCATCAAAAACAAAAAACCGGCAGATGTTTCTAATTGTATTATTGTATCACATCAGGATTGAGATAGTAACAAATACTAATAATGATGATAATGGTAATAATTAAGATTTATAGGGCGCCCTACCTGACAGGTAAAGGGAGCTCAAATAGGGTATAAAATAAATTTCAACAGCACGGGTTTGCTGAAATAGTAGGAGAATTGAATAAATTAGACAAAATTTTTATATAATTACATTTAAACAATCAATTTGAATTAAAGTAAACTTTTTCGAGAAGAAAGAACTTTAAAGCTTAATGTGATTCATATGTAGTATATGCTGGGAATCTTCAGGCTAGCTTAGAAAATCCTATATACACTTCAAAATTGCCACTGTCTAGGTGTATCCCATATTGCCTTTTGATTTACATTACATCTCTTTCCTGACGCAAAATGGCAGCATGGATAGATGCAAGATTTTGAAAATTATATGAACATTATTGCCTGATTTTATTAGTTTGTTCACATGCTTCCCTGCTCCCATGACCAACAGCAACACAAATCTATTTGAATAAGACTTGCGGTCTATTAGTCTTTAATACAAATTTTGGTCGACGACATACTGTCTTATGGCCAGGTACGCATTCACTCGTGATGAGTTGAGTGACATAGATGGTTTCAGAGGACACAAAGCCACATCTCTCCATGTTTTAAGCCACATTATTACATCATATGGACATTAATCTTTTGCCAAGACATTATGCAGTCCTAAAAAAGAAAAAGGAGGGGTTTCAGCTATGGTGACCCCTAATACTAATTGAAATAAGGCAGAAGAAGATGATTAGGAGAGAACAGGCTAAAAGTTGTCCTTATTTAGGTTGCTAAGGGAAATTTATGGGTAAGTCCCATTAGCTTTCCTGTTCTGACTTGTCTGCCAGCTGCTCACTTTGATACATCCCTTCTGAAAATCTCACCTGAAGTCATCTTGCTGAAAATTCAAAAAACTAGAACTTGACGCAGATGAGCAAACTTTATCACATTTTGGTGCACATGTTTGGAATTCACTGCAATAACATGATCTTAGAAATTCTGAAGTACCAGTAATATTCAAGACGAACTCATGACAGACAAAATCTTTCTTCAGATGTCACATTAAGTAATTGTCCCTGCCTATGTTTGGACTATTGATGCCTTGATATCATATTGGAACTTAGGATAAGAAGTGGCTGCCTATAAGTGTGTATTGATTATTTATTACATTTTAAAAAATATGTTGAGTCACCTTCAGGTCTGAGTTTTCTTTCTTAATAAGACATGAATTGATGACCTTGAAGACACATTATGTACCTTTTCAATATTATATGATGTATTTCCCGTCAGTGACTGAACTTTTCATCAATCATCATTGTAAGATTTTGTTGGCTTCTTGTTTTTTTTTGTTTTTTTTTCAATGATTAAGAAGAATGGTAGTGGTTGGAATCCAGTAGAGGTCTAAAAGAAGAAAAAAGGGCAATGTGAGGGCACAACACAAGGCATGGGGCTGGTGTGGCTAGGTCTCATAGGGTGTCAGAAGATAAAGACCAATCAATATTTCTGTTTGACGGAGATTCTGTTCTTTGATGAAAGTAGTCTCATTCAGTTGAAATAGCACCACTTTTATAGCATTTCTCATTTACTTGTGGTTGTGGGTTTTTTTTTTACCCTTAGTTGTGAAAGAGAGAAATCCATCCTGGAGTGATATCCTTAAAAAGGCTTTGGAAAATGCCTTGTTGGCTCCATCCTATTTGCTGGATAAGGTAAATTTTGTTGTATTTTTTCTGTTTGTTTAGGACCCTGATTTGACATCAGTTACGAGCCCTTAGATCATTCCTATGGGATGTGCACAGCATCAATTATAATCAATCAATTCTCATTTTCGATTTCCATTAACAAAAAATTTGGACAGATCTATTATCAAGGAACATTCATTGTTGATCATAGGCTTTTATGAAAGTATTGTGATAATGGTGGGTATATTTTATGTAATGCACATTTAGATAGCAAGATCTCGTTCTTTTAAGGCTTGGAATTGACCTGAAATAAGCTGTGGTAATATAATGAGGCAGGAGGTACACACATGAAAGCAATATTGCCGTCTTGTAATTTTCTCACACATCACTTTTTTACTTCTACAGGGTTGTCATTTTGATAATAGGCCTATTGTGATTATAGCCACTGTGAACAATTTTTCTTGTTGTAATTAATGTAATAACTATTCCTCTACTGTGTTTTCCTTTTCAAATGAAACAAGCAGAACCTCAGTTTCTGGAGCAGTAGAAAATTGTACTAAATCTTGGCAAGTAATCTTGGTCTAACACAGAATGTTTTATTTCTTTGCAGACTAAATTAGATAGATTTCTAGATTATCTAGCTAGATCTAGATTGCAGTCCAAACGTGGTCGCTTCGATATTAACAAACATGTAATAGAGATATCTGTTTGATCTAAGCATTTTACTAACTCTTTCAGCTCTTCTTTGCTCTCCGCAAGACCATCAATGTCGTCAGCAAAACATAGGTTGGTTATTGTTAAATGTTATGATTAAACAGCTGCAGCCTACAGCATGCAAATTAGTGCAGAAAAACAAAATTGATGACCAACAAAACTACAGGCATCAACACTGCCATCAAAGTAAATGGGGAGAAACTTGAAACAGTGAAAAGCTTTAAGTACTAAGGAGCCACAGTATCTGATGAAGGCTCGAAGCCTGAAATCTTAGCCAGGATCGCCCAGACTACCACAGCTCTCTGTAAACTAAACACCATCTGGAAAGACAAACTGATCTTTCATCTCAAAGATCAGACTGATGCGATTACTTGTCCGCTTAATTTTTTGGTATGACTGTGAGACATGGACTGTAACTGCAGACACAGAGCAAAGAATCCACACCATGGAAATGAGATGCTTTCACAGACTGCTCTGCATCTCGTACATAGACGGAATAAAAAACAAAGAGGTCAAGAAAAGAATCATAAAAGCTATTGGACCATATAAAAACCTATTGGCAATAGTCAGGACACGTAAACTAGAATTGTATGGGCATGTAACGAGATCTTCAGGACTTGCTAAATCAATATTGCAAGGCACAGTAAGAGGAGGGAGGAATAGAGGAAGGCAGAAAAAGAGGTAGGAGAACAACATCAATAAATGGACTGGCCTGCCACCAAACTGCACACTGAGGAGGGCCGAAAACAGACAAGAGTGGAGAGAGCTGGTTGCTAAGCCTTCAGTGCTGCCCCCATGGTCTCCGGACTAAGGGACAGGTATCAGGTATCAATAGAGATATCGTTACTTCAAAAAGGCATTGCCAATGATACTGACTTTTGCATTATCAAAGCAAAGGCAGACAACCTAGTCCATTTTGCTCAGTGCCAATGTAATAAGGTTACCTGTTACCTGTTGGCGTCATCAATCTTGATGGTAGCTGACATCATGCTTCTGACAAACTAAAAATCAATAAAGTACTAAATTTAAAAATGTCGAAAACAAATACAGTCTCCGAAAAGATCTAGATGTCTAGATAGTGTTGCAAAATGTTTTATAATATGTAAGGGAAATTTGTTAACTCGAAACTTAATGAAATCCTTCACTACCTGGGAAAAGTAGCTACAATGCAACACAGCAAATTTACACGTTAAAGTTAAAGACTTAACACTTTTTTAAAGCCTTAATGGACTCGCCTAGGCTTGTTTTATGGCATTTCACCAAATATGTAACAGTTGAAAGGATAATGGCTTTGATTTTTTAGAACCATTTAATTCTGCTTTTATTTTTTTCATTTAAATCATTTCTACTAAAACACAAAAAGTTTGCTGGTTATGCTAAGCCCTGGCTTTTTGTTAAGACAAGAAGAACATAAATTTGAAATTTGTTGTCATTCTGTACCAAAAACATTTTATCTTCTCTACTGGATTGCAAAAATAAATATGCTCTGAGACTGGTTGTGTGTTTCATTACCAAGATTTTGGTAATTAATTCCTGTACATTTTGATGCGTGTATCTTTATTTGACAATTAATTAAAATACAACCATTCCTTTAGATGTTCGGAGTGAAATATGTAATTTATATAAAAAAAATTGACTAATTTTCCTCAAGGGGAGATTATTTCTACCACTGCATATTCATTATATGTATATTACCACATATTGTCTAGGATGAATTAGGAAAGCAATTGTTATGTATTATATATCATACTTGGAAAGCACTTGCTGTTCCCATAACTGAACAGCCAAATAAAAGTTTCAGAGACTTGGCTTGAATGTATCTGAAATGAGACATTGTGCTGTTCACAATTTTTGTTCCATTTCTTTGAGTAGTTCTCAAATTTTATGAATATTTTTATCACATTGACAGAATTCTAGATAAGTCTTTTTATTCTGTCTTGCCTAATTCTTTACATCATGCCTCTCGTTTCAGACGACAGGGGCAACTCCTGTGGATCAGATTCAGGAGGGAATGCGGCTTGAAATTCAAAACAGTCTGAGGCCAAATCAAGTTTGGATTGTTAGGATCTTGGAGAATGTTGGAGGAAGGCTTTGCTTACGTTATGAGGGTCTGAACATTTCATCATATGACTTTTGGCTTTTCTACCTTGATGAACATCTCCATCCTATTGGTTGGTGTAAAACGGCAAACTATAAATACATGATACCTGAGGGTAAGTAATAGTCCCAGTGATAAATTCTAACTACCCAAATAACACTAGCTTGGCCTGCGGACGGAGAAGTATCAGGTTCAATTGTCGCCATAGACACATGCATTTTTTTGTCGAGCAAGAAAATTTACCCCTTTTATCACCCAGGTGGAAATGCATACAGCTTTGAGTGCAAAAGTACTCTGTATTAGACGATCATGCCATTCAGATAGTGATTACTACTAATTACACTAGATGGGAGATCAAATAGAAAGTGTGGCTCATTTTGAATGCATTGGTACTACTTCATTTCAAACAGGTAGAAGACACTGACACATATGAATTACTATTCCTAATCAAGAAAATAATCAGACTACAGCTTATGGGTGTGTATATGGGGGTAAAGTTTGAAATTATATATTTATACGATTTATTCTCATGTTACTTTCAACATTTTCTGGGATCTCACACCAGAATGTTCAGATTTTGTCTTTGGATACATAGAAATTCGCAATCAGGATATCTAAATACATAGAATTGAGGGGGTTTGGTCGGATTATGAAAGGGGAGGGGGAGCATGTTTCAATTCTAATTTGATAAGCAATCCCAGTGAGAAATTTGTATCGCCAAGACTTTTCATGTGATATCCCACTTGACCGTATTGTGATGCATTTTTAAGATTTATACTTTTTAACTATCTCTACTTCATTTTTAATAGTGCAGTAGGCACTGGCTAAGAGCCTGGTCCTCTGGAGAGATCGAGACGGGGTTCTTAAGTGAAGTCAAGGCTGTGGAACATATTCATAATTTTACTGATGTAGACAATGAACGCTGAGAGCACCGATGAGCAGGGTAATTTCTAAAACCATCATAAAACACAAGAGTCTGTATTGTGAGTGATTGGTTGTTCCTTCAGCCAGTCATGTCATTGGAAGAAAAAGCAGTGGACAAACAAAATTTGTTGTCGAATGTCAGTGGGTGTCTCTTAGCTGACAATCACTTGTCTCTTTTTCAATATTTGGCCAATGGCATAGACCTTACCATCAATCTCTAAACATAACAATGTTGCAGAGGCAAAGCAAATAATATGTCTGAAAAATGGGTCTTGTCTCAAACGTCAATTAGTTGTGGATCAACTACCGAGCCTACAGAGAGCCTTGATGGCTGACGAACAAGACACTTATCAGTCATTTACTTTATGCATGTGTCTATGGCTCCTCACCATTTTGTGGACATGGCCATCTGGCCCTAAAACAAAAAAAGACAGCACAATTCCACCAGACACGTGCGTTTCATGATGAGGAGGGAGTCGGCTCTATTGTATGGTAAGAAGTAACAGACAGCCCAGATTTTCCTCCGGCACTACGTTAAGTGCTCGGCAGGGTAGAGTTAGAGATTGGGTCTCAAATTTTACATGTCCTATACATTTAACTAGCCTAAGCAATATGTTAACGCTCTTTCTATGGTTGAAACTTAAGAAGGAGAGATGATCAATGAAGAACAGTCACTCAATGACTACAAGATTGAACATGATAGATGATGTGCTCATAAGTAGACAGGGTCCTAAGGTGAATTATCTCTAAACAGCCGGGTTCTTAGGGTTGGTTTTGTGTAAAGAAAATTATCTTTCATCAAAAAAGCAGGTTCGTAGGTGAATCTGGTTCTAAGGCAGAGAGTTCTTAGTTGGTTCCTACTGTATTTGGCTTCTTGCAGCTGAACATTCAACTTTTGGGCTTGGGATCATAGAATTTGAAATCAGGACGTCAAAATGTATAAAAAGAAGAGGTTTGGGGGATGGGGAGGGGGGGGGATAAAACAATGTTACCTCCCAAAGTAAAGGTAATTAAAGAGACATAAGCAGCTGACCCAAGACACAGATGGGAGATGCATGGAACTTAGTCATAACCCAGCAATGGGCCATTGCAGACCTCCCAAGTGTCCCCGTTTTTTGCTCAAAACCCCGCCCTCCCCACATGTGCCTCAAATCTCCCTGTTTCTCAGTTTGGCCTAGAATTAAGGTCCCGATCAAGTGACCAAGACAAATCTTACGGTTCAAATTTCCATCAGTCAACCTCTTGAAGGCCTGCCTAAGGCCTAATCTAATTATTTCCTTAGTTAATGGGTGAAGCCTGTTCAATACTGGGTATGTAAAGAAAAACACTTAACACACAGTACATTGAATTAGCTTTTTAACTTGAATACACACAAATTGATAAATGTACGATAATCTCCCCGGACTTTGTCAAATCTCCCCGGATTTTCTGTCAAATCTCCCCGTATCTGAAATTGAGAAGTTGGGAGGTCTGCCATTGTAAAACACTCCCGAACCCCACCTCCAAAACCCAGCTTGGTGGAGAACACGGGCTCAAGGAATCATACCCAGGAACAAAAAACCTCAACGTCAGGAGGTAAACAAGAGAACACATAAGACACAAGCAGCAGCACAGTTCAACAGCACAAGAAAGGCTGAGTTATAACCCATCGGTTGAAAAGTGTTGAAACTCTTGTATCACACACTCACACACATCCTAAAAAGAAAAAAAAAAAGGATAAATGGATAACAGAAACATGGCAGGTGATACCTCGGATGATATAGAAAATCAATCTAGGAAGCTTTTGCTGAAAGTATATGTTTATGCATTATCATCATCATCATCATGATTATTTTCCACAAGTTCTCATTCAGCTATTTGAGGCATTCAATTGAAGATGACGAGATTCAAGGTTTAGAATTTAGTATTATCAACGGGTTCGTCTTTGAGTGTCCTCAGACAATTTTTGTGATCTTCATTTCAAAAGTTGAGTTTTTTTGCCCCGAGATAACACAATCCTTCACTTCTGTCTGCAAAATGGTTTGGACTGTACAAGGACGGTAATAACTTATACCTTCTGAATTTTATCCAATTTTATATATTCCAAATACAGACAACCAGATCAGGAACAATTCCTTGTGAAGTCTTTTAATAATACGTATTGGATATTTTTATTCTTTGGCAGTTCACTTAAAAAATCTTACGGTAGGTGGAGATAACATTTTTCGATTTTCACAAATAACTTTTTGCCCAGAATAAGATAAATTTTTTTGTTGACTTTTTCAAAACTCTACAGAAGTCTGGGAACAAAGCAGCTACGTGGATTGAAGTCAAGCAGTAGTGTGAGGATTTTCAACTGTTTTTCATAAAGATTCATTCAGAATTGTGCGAAAAAATCTATCATTTTTTCAGAGCCTTTCCGAAGCTTTCCCAATATTTGGCAGGTTGTATTCTTGTATATTCATGAAAGACTGCAGACTTACTCTCATTGTCATTTGAATTATTTCAGAGGTCAGAAATAATTCTGGAGAATCTGAAGGAGCTCTGATGAAGTTGTTGGACTTGACTATTTCAAATGCTGGGAGTCAGCGACTGCTGATTGATATTTTCAAAGTAAGTGAATGGAAGTCATTGTGAAGATGAAGACCTAGATTAATTAGCATCTGTATAGTACTCTTGAAAAGTCTTGAAACTAAAAAGCTCTTTCTATTCAAGACCGGAAAAAGTCTTGTATTCATTCATCAAGTACCAGGCCTGAGGCAGACATTGGCGACCATGACACGCCATTCACTTCTCTGTTCAAATACTTTATGGCTCATGTGTGGCAGCACATAAACATGTCTTAATAGCACCGTCGCTGATATGACCTACGCTGTTGAAAAGTGACGTTAAACCCACAAAGTAACTAAAACTCTGTTCACACAATCTCAAGAAATTCATGCTGTTGTTTTTTTGCTTTTTATTTGTCATCCAGTGATTTGAACTCTCTAAATATGTCACTCTCTGCCTGCACCCCTGCTTCTTTTCCCCGCAATTTTTCCAGTCAGGGCTAGATGTTCAAAATCCTTATATCAATTTATATGACCTAAAAACTTCAGTTCGTCTTTGTCTGATTGTTTTTAGCAATGATCTTTCTACTCGTTTCATCAAGTAGTGCATTGTTTGTTTTCTTTTCTTTTCATGAGCATCCTCCTCAGAAATCACATTCCCACTTCTTCCAACCTTTTCCTGCTGTCTGTTGAAATAGTCCACATCCATATAACAGTACTGATCAGACATAAGCTTTTTCAAGACCGGACAAAGTCTTGTATAACTCTTCAGAAAAGTCTTGAATTTCCACATGAACAGAGAAGGATCTTAAATTTGGAACAAACATTGCCAACTCATTGATTTATTTCTAAGTTTCAATGCTTTAGGAGTTCACTGATTTGTAACTATTTTTACTCAATTAAATTTTTCCAAAAGAATAAGCGTATGCTAAGTGATTGGTTATTTTTATATATATATATACGTGTTTGTCTATTTCAAATTATTTGATGGTAGTAGGCATTTTACACCTCAAAGGTTATATTGTATTGAAAAGAGCATTAAAATTTAAGGGCACATGCCCAACCAGCCTACTGTAAAACTTCTTCAATATTTTCTCATTCAAAGGACCAATGGCCAATTAAACATCACAAATTCCAAGTTGGAATGAAATTGGAATCAGTCGATCCAGTCAGCCTAACCAACATATGTCCTGCCACTGTAACAGAGCTGATTGATGACAAATATTTCATTGTTGAGATTGATTGTGTGACTCCACCTTTGGAAGGAAGTGTCAGACAGCTCTGCTGTCACGGAGGTTCTTTCAACATCTTCCCCATTCACTGGGCTGCCAGCATGGGAATCAAACTTGCTACACCTCATGGTATGTCAGCAGAAATCTAATCTTGTCTCACTTTATGTCAGGATAATTTTTCGGATCGCATTTACAAAGTAGTAGGCTGTGAAAGGGCTTAGTCATGGCACCCCTTGACAAAGTTGCCATTGTTTTCGTTGGACGGAAAAGGAGAAGGAACAAAAATAAAGGCCCAATTGGGGGTCTTGTTGAAAGATTGTGCCTTTGGATAAAATGTGTAAAAGCTGTCATACTGTTCAGAAAACGTTAAATATTATCATAGGCTCAATTCAACACAGGCGTATGGTCCCATGGGCTTACTGTCCCTTCAAAGGAATTTTTTACCCTAAAAACCAATAGCTGGAAGGTCTTATTGGGTGATATTTTCCATCTTATTTACACAGAAGATTGATTTTTCTGTTGACATACAATATTGATCGAGTATCTTTGTGGATACATATAATGATACTTTTTCATCCAATCTAGGCATCCTATTGATTGTTTCTACTCAGTCTACAAGTAAGATTATTTGTGAGTGTGTAT
>JAOWAY010117414.1:0-10920 GCA_028565895.1 Goniobranchus geometricus
TGGAGGGCTGCAGAAATAGAGGAAGACCGGCAATGTCACTGATGAACAACATCACGACAATTGCTGGGCTGTCTCTTGGCGAGGTCGTCCACAGAAGTCGAGACCGAGAAGGCTGGAGGGCTGTTGTGGCATCCATTGGAGGAGCGACCATCGAACTGTTGCCGACGAGTGACGAGTGAGTGATCTCCATTTGAACATGCCCAAATCATCTCCATCCAGCTTCTCTCAATTTTCCTTCAATCCTGCTGACCTGTGTGTTCTGTCTTATATTCTTATGTCTGATCTTGCTCACCCTTCTTACACCCATCTGTCTCCACCTCCTGTCTTATGTGTGTGTGTGTGTGCGTGTGTGTGTGTGTGTGCGTGTGTGTGTGTGAGTGTGTGTATGTTTACGTTACTACATATTCCATGAACACTTGTATTTTATATGCATGTACCACATTATCCTCTAGAGTGATACAAATGCTGTTCATTATTATGTATTATCATTAACTGATTTCAACTGTTCCCAGCTGACAAAGGAGTGTGATGTGAGGACATCTTCACAGGAGTTGCTTTTCAAGGTAGATGAAAAGACTTTTTTCCAGGTGAGAAGAAATCAGTCCTTTCTAATGTTATCTTGTTTTGAATTGTTCATTGTGTTTGTTTTTACACTTTCTCACTCACAAGCTGGTAATTAATTGCCTTTTCCAATCCATATTTTTACTTCTTCCAATCCTGCTTTAATTATGAAAGTTTGCCCAGTTTTTATTGGTGACACCACATGGCATGACTAATTTTTCAACTCAAATAATGGTAATGAGAAAAATATATATAATATGATACTATTGGAAATAATTGTTCAACTAATACAGTACTGTAAAATATAATTGCATATTTCGCATTTCTAAAATACATTTGCTAAGTTTGTGGCTTCTTAGATCCGCCATGTAAAAGGAAAGAAATTTTGATGCTAATCCTGTAGTCAACATTTTGCCAATACAGAGGTTTCCATTTAACATCCACATTATTATGAGACTGAGAAATGGGAATGTTAGCCGGATATGGATGTAAGGCGGAGGGCAAGGGAGCGGAGAGGAGTTGATGAGAAATGAATCATCACTTTGAACACAATGAAACAATGCATATTACCTATGACATTGTTTGTACCTCAATGCTCAATACTATAGACAAGTCCTGTCCAAAGGCATTGTGAGCTTTGGGCAGAGTAAGCGCTGTTTGTCTTACCCGTCAATTATTATATGAGCCAGTAAATTGAAGATGCACAATGAACCCGCCATGTGTATTACTGTGTTGTGACCTGTGTGACGAGTGAATAAGGCTAACTTATTTCTGGAATTCGACAAGACTGGACTCAATATTCTAGTACTACAATGGTCTCCACATAAGGGGCCCGTCATCTTAGACGCCTCTGTTCCTGTTTAACTGATTTTTTCCTCCTTAAAAGTCTTCTCCAAGAGACTATCCCCAGACCCAATGTTTGCTTTTTTCACCTGTCCAAATCCTCAAAATATTATTTTATTTTCCATTTCTTCCGAAGTTAATTCTTTATGAGAAATAAAATGACGTAACGAGTGTCTGCGCCATGATTAGTATGCGTACTCGAAAAATGTACACCTATGATGGCTGCTTGCTCTGTAAAAATAAATGTCATTCACCAGACACTGGCCTTGGGACTGACTGATGATGTATTGTGTGTAGATGTGATTTGTGGGCGACCTGACCATTAGGGTTGCCCATTCAAGGTCTCAATACTGACCAGGCCAATGATCTGCCATGCACTGGTGTCAATTGTCATTAGACAATTTTCTGCTCCTCCCAGATGGAACATTGCAGAGCTGCCAACTGTCACTGATCATCAGTGAAATTCACAGAAATGAAGCATGGTTCACTGATACACTGAAATATGCCATTTAGTCACTGAAATGGCCGTGTTGGCGAAATGTAAATAAAAAATCCAATAAACCTGGGGCCGGCTTGACGGCGGGCCTGCTTAAGGTCTTCAAAGTTGAAAAAAATGGAAGTTGGGTGAACGTTGCAATAAATTAAAAATTGAGGTCTTGGAAGATTTTGTAATCGAATTTTACAGTATCAGTATTAAATACTATATTGATTTGTTGGATTTGCTTTGACTGTAATGGTTTTGGACAAATGTTGCCAGTGAGTACGTTATAAAATAGTCATGTATTAAGGTAAAGTAATTAGTGAACATTGGGGGTCACTGAAGTGTCCCTGAAATGAATGTGACCTTTCTCCTGAAATCAATTTTTCCAAGTTGGCAGCTCTGCCATTGGTGCCTTGACCCTCCCGCTGCATGCTTGGCTCCCTTTTTTCAAATTCACATCATTTTTAGCATAAAGGCCATGTAAATGTTGGTTACATGGTCAATTTCATGAGTCACCATTCACTTTACTCTTTGCTTGCAAATTTATGCAGTGAAACATATACATCTTCAATCATGTTTCATGCAAGCAATTCTATTGAGGCTTATTTTGTAAACCACGGCCATTTCTCTTATGTGGAGACTTCTGTTTTGCATCATTTGTTTTTGACTGGATATGTTGTAGAACAGTCATTTACTATCTGGATTCTTCCCTGCTAGAGAATTCTTGTACATTCTTATAACTACTAAGGTGTAAATAGAAACTATGTAACAGAACCTTGAGACTATTTGTTGAGTGAACGAATATCGTAAAGTTGTAGTTTTATCAATAATCTTCTTGATACTTCAAATGGCATTTGTTTTATTTATTTACGAGGGAGTAATACCAATAAAATGTAGAACATTAGGGATATTTTCTTTTGTTGTCCGTATTCTTGTGACTACTACATGTGGCCTGGTTTGTGATATCTATCACAATAGTTTCCTTTGACTTGAGATCAAGTAATGGTGATAAAAATGACAATTGTTATAAGATAAGATAAGATGAGATAAACTATATTGATCCATTTGCAGGAAATTTGTTGTGGAAAATTGATGCCATATATGATATATAATAAACAATAATAAATGATAAACAACTAACAGCTTACATTATACTTTAAAACACCTAGGCACGTGGTTTCTCTCAATACACAGCTCCTCTCATCTGTCAAGAGAGAGTGGATCCCGGCATACACACACAAACAAGCACAAAAAAAGCTTTGACATAATAAAATATTTATATAGTAACAATAATGGACAATAAAGAACTTACATTTTACATTATACTTTAACACACATCACACGCATTTGGTTCTCTCAATGTACACCTCTTCTCCACTGTTATTTGTTAATGGAAGCCTCACACACACACACACACACACACACACACACACACACACAAGCAGGCACAAAAGCTTCCACATACATACAAAATCAGTACAGGCATAGCCCACCAATCGCACTTTCACCCTTTGCATAAAAACAGACACAAACATTCACTCACACACAAAAAAACCAGACTGAATCTTTGTTCACTTCACATTTAAGTAATGCCATAAATCCAACCAGTTAAAGGGCAACAGCATGATTTGAGAGTTTTGTTTGTTTTGGTATATTTTAAGTTTTTTTTATGCTTTTTTTTGTTGTTGGTTATTTTGTTATGATTTTTAGTAGGTAAACTGGAAAAACTCCTTGATGTTGATTGCATAAACAATTTCATGTTCCTCTCTGTTCTTTTGATTACCCTTACAACTCTTCCTGTTCTACCTGATGTTATATTCTGAGGGAATAAAGGATGTTGCAGGTCTTTGATGATGTTTTCTGCTTTTTTCATTGACATTTCTTCATACAAGTTGGAGATTCTTGGTTACCTCTTTCCTCTATTTTTTCAGCTCTTTCAATTAATCTATCTTAAATGTTCTAAATGTTGTGTGTTGCTGTTGGTCACAGGAGTAAAATGTCATTGTCAAGTGCCATGATCATGGATGTACCTTGAAATGTGTGCTTTAAAATGCCATTTAAATTAAAAAATCTGTGTTCAATCTATCCTTGCAATTAACACTCCCACCCCAGCAACTACTGATAAAAGAAATTATACTTTGAGTAATTGTGGAATAAAAAACATGTAGTATTCTTTTTGAGAGTTTAAACTGATTGAGCTCCTTGAGGAAGAATAGTGGCTATTTACTTTTTTCTACATAAGATGTTGATATGGAAATGTCAAGACAGCTCGTAGTCTAAAGTAAATCCAAGATATTTATATTGACTGCTTGTCTCCATAGTTTCACTTTCAATTTTAAGGGTATTATTGGGCCCTCTTTTTCCTAAAATCAATGATCATTTCCAAAGTTTTCTTTATGATCAGCAGCAGATGCTTTGCCCTACACCAGGTGACAAACTGTTCAATTTCGTTTAGGGAATATAAAATTCAGTTTCATGGTCAGATATCAACTTTAGGAGGGAAGAATCATCTGTGAATTTGATAAGTGCGGTGTTTCCATGATGGCTTTTGTAATCATTCATGTATATTATATATAATGTTGGATAAAGTTCACAACCTTGGAGGGACTCATGTCATTTAGTTTTACATACTTTTACATCTGTTTGTTAGAAATATTTGCCGGATTTAAACTTCCTTTCAAAAAATTGCTCACTCTGTATTTCACATATTTGTGTCATAACATTCTGTTCCAAATGTATGCCAACATGTGTGCAAACACTCTGCTGCCCAATCATTGCTTGATTATTTATATAGACTTGTGCTTTTGCAAGTTTGTGTGTTTATGACAAAAAGTGGGGTAGAGTGAAAGAGAGAGAGAGAGAGAGAGAGACAGAGACAGAGACAGAGACAGAGACAGAGAGACAGAGACAGACAGACAGACAGACACACACACACACAAACACACACACAGACAGACAGACACACACACACACAAACAGACAGACAGACATATAAGTATTTGTGATTAAATCGGTGAGTTTATGTGTGTTATTATGTCCATAATAAGGTGAGCATGTCAAATCGTTGTCATCAGTAACAATTTATAGTAAACAAACTTGTCAGATTGGTAGTTATATTCTATAAGCAAGTTTGATTTAGGAAATGTAAAAGCGAACAAAGTCGTATGTGATCACACAACCCTATGTGTTTTTGTTTGGGTATAATTTCATCTTGGAACAAAGTCGTATGTGATCGTGCAACTTTATGTGTTGCTGTTTGAGTATAATTTCATCATGGAACAAAGTCATGTGTGATCATACAACCTTTTTTGTTGTTGTTTGAGTATGATTTCATCTTGGAACAAAGTCGTATGTGATCATGCAATCCTGTTCCTTGACGAAAATGCAACAGAGCAAAATATTATGTGCTGCAGATGAAAAACTTCACGTATTTTTCCAACAAACTTTATACAGAATGTGTAAAATGTGCAAAAGTTTAATTTCTTCTTGTATCTCTCAGGAAATTTTAAAATCTGTCATGTCAGAGGGCTCTAAATATGGCTACCAAGACAACCTTGAACCGAAAATGAATGTCTGCGTAGAATTCAGGTAAATGCAAAAAAGTCTTTTAAAGAAAAAAGTTGAACTTATGCATATATTTTACATGAAAAATGAATTGTTGTGAAGAGTATGTCTTTTGGGGAAACAAAATGAATAAGGAATCATCTTGATAAATATTAATTTCTTAAGAAGACTTAGATAGTTGAGCATAAAAGGGAAACAAAATAGATAAGGAATCATCTTTAGAACCTCAATATTTTTATGGTTAAAATCATCTGTAAGATGAATTTTTAAAAATTTTTTTTAAAACAATTTTAGGTATGGCGTAGTCAAGCCATATGAAATCAGTTTTGTCTTGTCAATCATTCTTTGTCACATGAAATTATTTCAATAGAATTGAAGGTGTGACAAAATCATTTTATTTCTCATATTTGTTTCCAATTTTCTTATGACTGATACAAATGGAATATTTATTCAAATCTATCACAGTTCTCCGAACATTGCTAAACCCTTCCACATTGGACATCTAAGATCCACGATCATTGGGAACATAATTTCCAACCTATATGAGGCTGCTGGCCATGATGTGAAAAGGCTTAATTTCCTTGGTGATTGGGGAACTCAATTTGGTAATTCTTAGATATATGTCCATTTAATACAAAATCTGCCCTTATATCGCTTATAAATGAGAGATATGACAATTGTTGACATGAACGTATCGTCTTTATCCTGCAGGAAAGTAGGCTCATGGACTATACACCAATACAGACCTCCCAAGTCTCCACACTTTCTGGGGATGTTCCCCTTGACCTTCTCAAAATTACGGCTTTTACATAATGAGGGTTTTCTAATATTTTTCACTGCATCTTTGCTGTAAGATGTCGTTCCATGTATTGAGTCTCTTCCTGGTGGAGGCCTTGTTGTTAGATGCATAACTTTGTCCTTAGAATTTATAAGAGTCCTCCATTCGCCATCCCCCCCTCGTTCCCCTCCCTCCTCATTTATCTTGCATTCTCTCTAGATTTTACTTGATTTTGTCTTCTGATTTGTGTAGCTCTAGACTTTATGTTCGCTTTCAGTAGAGTATACTTTTTGCAAAGAGAGTTTTTATGCTTTTTGTTTTCATTTTTATTACTCAAACTAGATCCGGTTATCATTGATAATATGATTTTCTTCTTAAGGGTTGTTGACTCTTGGTCTCCAGAGGTATGGCAATGTTGTCAATCTGAGCCAGGACCCTTTGTTAGAGCTCTTCAAGGTATGCAGGAATTTCATCTTCTTCTGCTAACTAACCCAGTAAACAATGTGAGAATATAAATGATGCATGCAATCTATGTAATTTGACTATTGCAGCAGCCTGTATACAAGACAAGATACAGCTTAAAGTGGAAAATCTTCAGGCTTTATATAAAAGACAATAGAACCTTCCTCTTCTTTAACACTTTACAGGTTAAGTCATGAAAAACTGTTACAGCCAAAATATTTTTGGTACTTTTTTTTTTAATAGCGTATGGTTGTGCATGCAGCTTTAAGCTGTTATCTTGGCTGACATTTTGTTATTGAATGATAAAATGACGCTCTCCTGATCAAATCAATGTGCTGTCTTTGTGCCATCAGTAATACCTCAAAAGCTGATCAAGATACAGTGGACAGTGCATCCAGATGATTGGTCAAGCCTATCTAGGGTTCAAATCCAGCTTACATTTGCAAAAATTATGTGATTGTATGCAATGTGCATTATTTTTTATGAACATAGAATCAGGTATCACAATGCTAGAATTTAATCCATTGGACCCTGACCTCTTGAGCCCTAAAATTGCCTTTATGAAGTGTCCTTGTATAAAAATGCCTATTTTCTTTGTATTTCATTTGGACACCTATAAGCTCTATGTAAAATACTTTCTCGTAGGTTAATTGAGAGAATGGCAAAACAATTCTTATCCTATCTCCAGTAATCCACGTTCAGGTGCCAACACTTTTATATCCATTCCCTAGAGTCCTCAAAAGTTTTCAAGGGGTGGAGTAGCCCTACAAGTGTCAAAACTGATGTAAATGCATTATTTGCCTGAATACCTGGGACAGAGATTAAAATCTAAATCTACCTGATTTTCACTGTCACTTTTTGCATCTATAGTAAAATCAGCCAAAAGTTAATCTGCGTAAAAAAATTCTATATCATCTTTCTCAAGGAAATAATATGAGGCTGAGCATTAAACTGCCAATGATATATTTCTTCCAACAAAGTTAAAGGAATAACAGAAAATTAATAATTCAACTGCTAAATGAATCAGTAAGGAGATTACTGTCTAAATTTTAACTTATATACTTTTATTGTTCTTAATTAAAGTGGTCTCTCTTTAACTAAAAAGACTATTTAAAATGAGATGATACGACCTAGAAGATAAAACAAAACCAAATAAAAAATAATTAAACTTAACAAAATTAAATAAGTGATAAGAAAGAAACAAAACGCTATTGTGGGCTGAGGCATGTGGTGATGGAAATAATTTGTACATTTTGCTTTCACTAAAGTTGATTGAATTTAAAATTAGGGTTGCTGAAATGTGGATTCTGTTTTCCTGCTACTGATGATGATAAATCTGTATGGTGATATTAATAATAATGATGATAATTCAAAAAGATATAGGCTTTTGACAGAAGCCACTCCACTGTAGGTGTCATGCGCAGTGCCAAAGATGTCGGTTAATATTCAAGGAGGTTAAGTTGACACAATGGGCTCTCTTGTCAGGGACAATACAAAGACATGACTTGGTTGATGATAGAACAGTAGACAGGACGATATAAAAAAAAGACAGATTCCCCTTGTATGACGAATAAGGTCCTCACACAAAAGTGAAATAAAGAATAATGAAAGTAGTTTTTATAAGATGAAATGGGACAGTGCCTTGATGAAATTAAATAACTGGGCCAAAGGCCAAGGGACAGAATACAAAGTGGTGAAGGGAATCGCTGCCCTCACAACGAAACAGAATTTAGATTAGATCCAGAATATATCTCTCACAAGATGACATGTAATCCAATTTAAGGATAGAAATATTCAATGATTGTTAGAGAGAAGCAAATAAAACAAAATTAGAAGAGGTTTCGTTAAAAAATGAACTCGCTCAGGGGAGAGTAAAGAACTGAAAGTAAACAATAGTTCAGATAGAGGGATGGAAAAGACAGTTCAGAAGGGTGAGGTATAGTAATAAAATTGTAACAATAATTTTTATCCTGTTCATGGATCACCTGTGAATTCGTGAATGATCTAGATCTAGTCCTGCTTGGGCCTGGGATATTGTCCCTTTGTTTAACCATCCAAAAATTGCTCAGGCAACAATGCCAAGGATGCAAACATTTTGGACAAGTTTCCCATGGCTTGCAGATCACAGGAATTACAGCAAATTTTAGAAGCAGTTTTGCTATTGTTATGATTACCATCCTGAAATGTTAGAATTACAGGATGTAGCAGAATAAAGCGTAGACTGAGAATTGAGGCTTACTATTGATATTTAAATGTCTATAAAAATGCAAAATATCACAAACCATCTGATGTGGTTTGCATCTAAAACTGAAACACTAATTTTTTCTTGCACCCCAGTATCTCATTCTCAGTTTTATATTTTGGGTTTAGGTTTTAAAACTATATGCTTTTTGGAGATTTTTATTTTTTCTAGTGAACCCTTTCATAATCTAATAGCAAATTGGATGCAGTACATGTGATGGATATGATTGTCAGTTCTAAATGAAATGTCAGTAAAGTCACAACTGCTCATGATAACCTATGTTGATACCAACTGCTCATGATAACCTATGTTGATACCAACTGCTCATGATAACCTATGATACCAACTGCTCATGATAACCTATGTTGATACCAACTGCTCATGATAACCTATGCTGATACCAACTGCTCATGATAACCTATGCTGATACCAACTGCTCATGATAACCTATGTTGATACCAACTGCTCATGATAACCTATGCTGATACCAGGATAAACTTTGTGAGCCTTTAAAATTACTTTTTGCTCATCCGTAAAATTCACAGTTTCATATAATTGTTGAATTTCCACATTTTAAAACTTGTTTGTTTGTTTTGTAATCGATGAAAGTGAATATAAATAGTACCTTAATTAGCAAAAAAGGAAAATCCTGGAATAAAAAAGGGATATTCAAAAGCATCTTGATGGAAATCTTAGAGATGCAATTATTTATTTTAAAAATCAATTTTTAAAAAAAAGTCATCTCAACATATGGCAACTTTCTGATGCTGCTTAACTTGAACCCTTTCATATTGCATCTTTGGCAGGTCTACGTTCAAGTGAATAAAGACGTCCAACAGGAGAAAGGCTCAGGGCCAGATATTTCTTCAGAGACATACAAGACTGGCTTGGCTTTATTTGCCAGTCTGAATGAAGGTTAGAAATTAGTAGCAATAGTCTATTCTATGACCCTCCATTCTTGGAAGTAGCCCTTCATCAGTCTTTCTATTCATGCCTGTTGTTTGCCTTTCATTGCATGTGGATCCAGCAAGTTGTTGAATCTCGTCTCGCCATTTTCTTCTTGGTCTGCCTTTTGACCATTGACCCATTCCTGGCTGTCATCCTGTACATCTTTTTGTCCATTCATTGACTCTTAAACGGGCTTGTGTCCTGCACATTTCCATTTTGTTTTCGTCATGTAATTTATTACATCAATTAAGTTTGTTTTTTCCCTTAATGATTTCATTCCTTACTCTCTCATGTAACTTCATATCAAGCAATATTCTTTCCATTGTTATTTGTGTTGTTCTAAGCCTCTTTACGAGTGTTCTCATGAGTCTGTATTTGTCACTGTTTGTCGTTGCCAACAGCACACATTGATTGTTTAGAATGTATCAGCAAGCAACTGCAAACATTTTTAAGACTGCTTTCCAATTCAAATTTTCAATTGTTTATTTAGTTATTGTCTTGTTCCTGTATGAAATTTTGTTCTACTTGTATTTACATTATACTTAATCAATTATATTCTGGATGGTTTTGCTTCTCAAATGAATAAGATATTGTAAGTTATGAAATGATATACTTTGAATGTTTTCTCTTTTAAGTTGAAAACAGAAATCACTGTTTTAGAGGCAAATCCTTGTAATTCTTTTATTCTAAATGCTTCTGCTTGTGAAATAAATGTGTTGTAGTATGTTTGAAAAGAAATCACTTGTTTAGAGGCAAATCATCTTATCTGCACATTTCTTAAATGTGAGATGAAGGACATTCTCTGTCTTAATTCTCTCTCTGGCTGTCTGTGTCTCTCTGGCTCTGTCTGTCTGTCTGTCTGTCTGTCTGTCTGTCTCTGTTTCTGTCTCTGTTTCTGTCTCTCTCTCCCTGTCTCTCTCTCTCTCTCTCTCTCTCTCTCTCTCTCTCTGTCTCTCTGTCTCTCTCTCTCTGTCTCTCTGTCTCTCTCTCTGTCTCTCTCTCTGTCTCTCTCTCTCTCTCTCTCTCTCTCTCTCTCTCTCT
>JAOWAY010117525.1:0-10917 GCA_028565895.1 Goniobranchus geometricus
AGATGGATAAGACTCTGCCCCATTGTTTGTTTGTTTGTCTATTTTGTTAGATGGTTAAAACACCGCCCCATTGTTTGATTGTTTGTCTATTTTGTTAGATGGATAAGACACTGCCCAATTGTTTGGTTGTTTGTCTATTTTGTTAGATGGATAAGACACTCCCCCATTGTGTGTTAGTTTGTCTATTCTGTTAGATGGATAAGACACTGCCCCATTTCTTGTTTGTTTGTCTATTTTGTTAGATGGATAAGATACTTCCCCATTGTTTGTTTGTTTTTCTATTTGGTGGATGGTTAATACACCGCCCCAGTGTTTGTTTGTTTGATAGATGGATAAGACAGTGCCCCGTTGTTTGTTTGTGCGTCAATTTTGTTAGATGTATAAGACAATGCCCCGTTGTTTGTTTGTGCGTCTATTTTGGTAGATGGATAAGACACCACACCAATGTTTGTTTGTTTGTCTTTTTGGTAGATGAATGGGACACTGCCCCATTGTTTTTTTTAGTTTTTTTGTATTTTGTTAAAGGGTTAAGACACTTCCCCATTCGTTTCTTTGTCTGTTTTTATTGTGAGATCGTTAAGACAATGCCCATTTCGTGCGCTTGCATGTCTATTTTGTTACATGGTTAAGACAATCACCCATTCGTTTAATTGTCTATTTATTTTCTTAGATGGTTAAGGTACGGCTCCATTCGTTTGTGTGTGTGTGTGTGTGTGTGTGTGTGTGTGTGTGTGTGTATTTTGTTAGATGGTTAAAACACTGGCCCATTCCATTGTTTGTGTGTTTATTTTGTCACATGGCTATACACTGCCCATTTCGTTTGTTTGTGTGTTTTTTATTTTTTTACTTCGTTTAGAAAAACCCTCATCGTTGTTTGTCTGCTTGTTTTGTTAGATGGTTAAGACACCGCCCCACTGTTTGTTTGTTTGTCTATTTTCTTAGATGGATAAAACCCAATCCCATTGTTGGTTTGCTTGTCTATTGTGTTATATGGATAAGGCACAGCACCATTGTTTGTTTGTTTGTCTATTTTGTTAGATGGTTAAGACACCGCCCCATTGTTTGTTTGTGGGTCTATTTTGTTAGATGGTTAAGACACCGCCCCATTGTTTGTTTGTTTGTCTAGTTTATTAGATGGTTAAGAAACCGCCCCATTGTTTGTTTGTTTGTCTATTTTGTTACATGGTTAAGTCACTGCCCCAGTGTTTGATTGTTTGTCTATTTTGTTAGATGGTTAAGACACTGCCCCTTTGTTTTTTATGCGTCTATTTTGTTACGTGGTTAAGACACTGCCCCATTGTTTCTTTGAGCGTCTAGTTTTTTAGATGGTTAAGACACTGCCCCTTTGTTTGTTTTTGGCGCTTTTTATTTAGATGGTTAAGACAATGCCCCATTTTTTGTTTGTGCGTCTATTTTGTTAGATGGTTAAGACACCGCCTCATTGTTTGTTTGTGCGTCTATTTTGTTGGATGGTTGAGACACCGCCCCATTGTTTGTTTGTTTGTCTATTTTGTTCGAAAGATAAAACGCTGCCAAATTGTTTGTTTGTGCGTCTATTTTCTGATATGGAGAAGACACCGCCCCATTGTTTGTTTGTCTGTCTATTTTCTTAGATGGATAGGACACTGCCCCATTCTTCGTTTGTTTGTCTATTTTGTTAGATGGTTAAGAAACTTTTCCCTTTGTTTGTTTGTGCGCCTATTTTGTTAGATGGTTAAGACAATGCCCCATTGTTTGTTTGTGCGTCTAGTTTGTTAGATGGCTAAGACAATGCCCCGTTGGTTAGTTGTGCGTCCATTTTTTAGATGGTTAAGACACCGCCCAGTTGTTTGTTTGTGCGTCTATTATATGTGATAGTTAAGAAACTGCCCATTTGTTTGTTTGGTTGTTTATTTTGTTAGATGGTTAGGACACCCCCCCCCCAACCATTGTTTGGTTGTGCTTCTATTTTGTTAGATGGATAAGACACCGCCCCATTGTTTGTTTGTTTGTCTAGTGTGTTAGATGGTTAAGACAGTTCCAAATTGTTTGTTTGTGCGTCTATTTTCTTAGATCGATAAGACACCGCCCAATTGTTTGTTTGTTTGTCTATTTTGGTAGATGGATAAGACACTGCCCCATTCTTTGTTTGTTTGTCTATTTTGATAGATGGATAAAACACCGCCCCATTGTTTGTTTGTCTATTTTGTTAGATGATTAAAACATCGCTTCATTGTATGTTTGTTTGTCTATTTTGTCAGATGGATAAGACATCGCCCCATTGTTTGTTTGTTTGTCTATTTTTTTAGGTGGTTAAGACACCGCCCCGCTGTATGTTTGATTGTCCATTTTCTTAGATGGTTAAGACAACGCCCCATGGCTTGTTTGTTTGTCTATTTTTTATATGGATAAGATACTGCCCCATTGTTTGTTTGTTTGTCCCTTTTCTTAGATGGTCAACACAACGCCCAATTGTTTGTTTGTTTGTCTATTTGGTAGATGGTTAAGACACCACCCCATTGTTTGTTTGTGCGTCTATTTTGTTAGATGGTTAAGACACCGCCCCATTGTTTGTTTGTGCGGTTATGTTGTTAGATGGTTAAGAAACCGCCCAACTTTTTGTTTGTATGTCCATTTTGTTAGATGGATAAGACACTGCCTCATTCCTTTGTTTGGGCGTCTATTTTGTTAGATGGTTATGACACCGCCCCTTTTGTTTGTTTGTTTGTGTAGTTTGTTAGATGGATATGACACCGCCCCATTGTTTGTTTGTTTGTCTATTTCGTTAGATGGATAAGACACTGCCCAATTGTTTGTCCGTCTATTTTGTTAGATGGTTAAGACACTGCCCCATTGTTTGTTTGTGCGTCTATTTTGTTAGATGGCTAAGATACCGCCCCATTGTTTGTTTGATTGTCTATTTTGTTAGATGGATAAGACACCGCCCCATTGTTTGTTTGTTTGTCGGTTTCGTTAGATGGATAAGACACTGCCCAGAAGTTTGTTTGTCCGTCTATTTTGTTAGATGGTTAAGACACTGCCCCATTCATTGTTTATCTATTTTGTTAGATGGATAAGACACCGCCCCATTGTATGTTTGTCTATTTTTTTAGACGGTTAAGACACCGCCCCATTGTTTGCTTTTCTATTTTGTTAGATGGTTAAGGCACCGCCCAATTGATTGTTTGTGTATTTTGTTACATGGTTAAGACACAGCCCAACTGTTTGTTTGTTTGTCTACTTTGTTAGATGGTTAAGACGCTGCCCCATTATTTGGTTGTGCGTCTAGTTTGTTACATGGTTAAGACACTGCCCCATTGTTTGTTTGTTTGTCTACTTTGTTAGATGATTGGGACACTGCCCCATTGTATGTTTGGTGTTCTATTTTGGTAGATGGATAAGACACTGCCCCATGGTTTGTTCGTGCATCTATTTTGTTAGACTGTTAAGACACTGCCCCATTGTTTATTTGTTTGTCTATTTTGTTACATGGATAAGACACTGCCCCATTGTTTGTATGTGCGTCTATTTTGTTGGATGGTTAAGACACTGCCCCTTTGTTGGTTTGTGCGTCTTCTTTGATATATGGATAAGACCCTGCCACATTGCTTGTTTGTTTGTCTATTTTGTTAGATGGTTAAGACACCGCCCCATTGCTTGTGCGTTTATTTTGTTAGATGGTTAAAACACAGCCCCAGTTTTTTTTCTATTTTTAGGTGGATAAGACACCGCCCCATTGTTTGGGTGTCTACTTTGTTACATGGTTAAGACACCGCCCCAATGTTTGTTTGTAGGTCTACTTTGATAGATGGATAAGACACCGCCCCACTGTTTGTGCGTCTATTTTTGTAGATGTTTAAGACACCGCCCCATTGTTTGTGCGTCTACTTTTGTTAGATGAATAAGACACTGCCCCATTGTTTGTTTGTTTTTTTATTCTGTTAGATGGTTAAGACACCGCCCCAGTGTTTGTTTGTTTGTTCGTTTGTTTTGTTAGATTGTTAAGACACTGCCCCATTGTTTGTATGTGCGTCTATTTTGTGAGATGGATAAGACACTGTCCCAATGTTTGTTTGTCTACTTTGTTAGTTGGATAAGACACCGCCCCATTGTTTGTTTTTCTATTTTGTTAGATGGTTAAGGCACCGCCCGATTGATTGTTTGTTTATTTTGTTACATGGTTAAGACACTGCCCCACTGTTTGTTTGTTTGTCTATTTTGTTACATGGTTAAGACCCTGCCGCATTGTTTGGTTGTCCGTATAATTTGTTACATGGTTAAGACACTGCCCCATTGTTTGTTTGTTTGTCTATTTTGTTAGATGGTTAAGACACTGCCCCATTGTTTGTTTGTTGGTCTATTTTGTTAGATGGATAAGATACTGCCCCATTGTTTGTTTGTGCGTCTATTTTGTTAGACTGTTAAGACACTGCCCCATTGTTTGTTTGTTTGTTTATTTTGTTAGATGGATAAGACACTGCCCCAAGGTTTGTTTGTGCGTCTATTTTGTCAGATGGTTAAGACACTGCTCCTTTTTTTGTTTGTGCGTCTTTTTTGATAGATGGATAAGACCCTGTCCCATTGTTTGTTTGTCTACTTTGTTAGTTGGATAAGACACCGCCCCATTGTTTGTTTTTCTACTTTGTTAGATGGTTTAGACACCGCCCCATTGTTTGTGCGTCTATTTTGTTAGATGGTTAAAACACAGCCCCAGGATTTTCTTTTTGTCTATTTTGTTAGATGGATAAGACACCGCCCCATTGTTTGGGTGTCTATTTTGTTACATGGTTAAGACACCGCACAATTGTTTGTTTTTTCGCCCCACTGTTTGTTTGTTTGTCTATTATGTTAGATGGCTAAGACACCGCCCCATTGTTTGTTTGTGCATCTATTTTGTTAGATGTATAAGACACCGCCCCTTTGTTTGTTTGTTTGTCTATTTTGTTAGATGGATAAGACACCGCAACATTGTTTGTTTGTTTGTCTTTTTTTTTTTTTTAGATAGTTAAGACACAGCCCCATCCATTTGTTTTTGTTTTTATTGTGTTGAAAGGTTAAGACACTGCCCCATTCGTTTCTTTGTGTGTTTATGTTGGTAGATCGTTAACACACTGCCCCATTGTTTGTTTGTGCATCTATTTTGTTAGATGGTTAAGACACCGCCCCATTGTTTCTTTGTTTGTCTATTTTGTTAGATGGATAAGACATGGCCCCATTGTTTGTTTGTGCGTCTATTTTGTTTGATGCTTAAGACACCGCCAAATTGTTTGTTTGTTTGTCTATTTTGTTAGATGGATAAGACACCGCCCCTTTGTTTGTATGTTTGTCTATTTTGTTACATGGTTAAGACACCGCCTTTTTTTGTTTGTTTGCTTGTCTATTTTGTTAGATGGTTAAGACACCACCCTATTGTTTGTTTTTGCGTCTATTTTGTTATATTGTTAAGACACTGCCCCACTTTTTGTTTGTCTATTTTGTTAGATTGTGAAGACACTGCCCCATTGTTTGTTTCTTTGTCTATTTTGTTAGATTGTTAAGACACTGCCCCATTGTTTGTTTGTGCGTCTATTTTGTTAGATGGATATGACACTCCCCTATTGTCTGTTTGTCTATTTTGTTAGATGGATAAGACACCGGCAGATTGTCTGTTTGTCTATTTTTTTTAATGGTTAAGAAACCGCCCCATTGATTGTTTGTCTGTTTTGTTCGCTGGTTAAGACACCGCACCATTGTTTGCTTTGTCTATTTTGTTAGATGGTTAAGACACTGCCCCATTGTTTGTTTGTTTGTCTACTTTGTTAAATGGTTAAGACACCATCCAAATGATTGTTTGTACTTCCAGTTCGTTAGATGGATAAGACACCGCCCCATTGTTAGTTTGTTTGTCTGTTTTTTAGATTGATAAGACAGTGCCCAATTGTTTATTTGTTCGTTTATTTTGTCAGATGGTTAAGACACCGTCCCATTTTTTGTTTGTTTGTCTATTTGTTAGATGGTTAAGACACCGCTCCATTGTTTGCTTGTGCGTTTATTGTTTTAGATGAATAAGACACTGCCCCTTTGTTTGTTTCTTTGGTTATTTTGTCAGATGGATAAGGCACTGCCCCATTGTTTGCTTGTGCGCCTATTCTTTTAGATGGTTAAAATACCGCCCCACTATTTGTTTGTTTGTCTATTTTGTTAGATGGTTAAGACACCATCCTATTGATTGTTTGTGCGTCCAGTTCGTTAGATGGATAAGACACCGCCCAATTGTTTGTTTGTTTGTCTGTTTTTTTAGATGTATAAGACACTGGCCCATTGTTTGTTTGTTCGTCTATTCTGTTAGATGGTTAAGACACCGCCCCATTGTTTGCTTGTGCGTTTATTTTGTTAGATGGTTAAGACACCGCCCAATTGTTTGTTTGTATGTCCATGTTGTTAGATGGATAAGACACTGACACATTCGTTTGTTTGGGCGTCTATTTTTTTAGATGGTTAAGACACCGTTCCTTTTGTTTTTATGTTTGTCTATTTTGTTAGATGGATAAGACACCGACGCATTGTTTGCTTGTTTGTCTATTTTGGTAGATGTATAAGACATTGCCCCATTGTTTGTTTGTGCGTCGATTTTGTTAGATGGTTAAGACACTGCCCCGTTGTATGTTTGTGCGTCTAATTTGTTAGATGGTTAAGACACTGCCCCATTGTTTGTATGTTTGTCTATTTTGTTAGATGGATAAGACACTGCCCCGTTGTTCGTTTGTGCGTCTATTTTGTAGGTGGATAAGACACTGCCCCATTGTTTGTTTGTTTGTCTTTTTGTTAGATGGATGAAACACTGCCCCATTTTTTTCGTGCGTCTATTTTGTTAGATGGTTAAGACACCGCCACATTGTTTGTTTTTTTGTCTATTTTGTTAGATGGATAAGACACCGCCCCATTGTTTGTTTGTGCGTCTATTTTATTAGATGGATAAGACACCGCCCATTTACTTTTTTGTTTGTCTATTTTGTTAGATGGATAAGACACCGCCCCATTGTTTGTTTGTTCGTCTATTTTGATAGATGGATAAGACAATGTTCCATTGTTTGTTTGTTTGTATATTTTGTTAGATGGACACGACACCGCCCCATTATTTGTTTGTGCGTCTATTTTGTTAGATGGTTAAGACACTGCCTCATTCGTTTATTTGTCTGTCTATTTTGTTATATAGTTAAGACACTGCCCCATTCATTTGTTTTTGTTTATATTTTGTTAAAGGTTTAAGACACTGCCCCATTCGTTTCTTTGTGTGTTTATATTGTTAGATCGTTAGGACACTGCCTATTTCGTGCGCTTGTATGTCTATTTTGCTACATGGTTAAGACAATCACCCATTCGTTTACTTGTCTATTTTTTTTCTTAGATTGTTAAGGCACTGCCCCATTCGTTTGTGTGTGTGTGTGTTTGTATTTTGTTAGATGGTTAAAACAATGCCCCATTCAATTGTTTGTGTGTTTATTTTGTTATATGGCTATACACTGCAAATTTCGTTTGTTTGTGTGTCATTTTTTTTTACTTGGTTTAGAAAATTCTCTCACTCGTTTGTTTGTCTTTTTGTTTTGTTAGATGGTTAAGACACCGTCCATTTTGTTTGTTTGTATGTTCATTTTGTTAGATGGATAAGACAGCGCCCCAATTGTTTGTTTGTTTGTGTATTTTTTTAGACGGTTAAGACACCGCCCCTTTCTTTGTTTGTTTGTCTATTTCGTTAGATGGTTACGACTCTGCTCCGTTGTTTGTTTTTTTGTCTATTTTGTTAGATGGATAAGACACTGCCCCATTGTTTGTTTGTGCGTCCATTTTGTTAGATGTTTAAGACAATGCCCCATTGTGTGTTTGTTTGTCTATTTTGTTAGATGGTTAAGACACCGCCCCATTGTTTGTGCGTCTATTTTGTTAGATGATTAAGATACTGCTCATTTGTTTGTTTGTCTATTTTGCTAGACGGTTAAGACACTGCCCCATTGTTTGCTTGTTTGTCTATTTTGTTAGATGGTTAAGGCACCGCCCCATTGTTTGTTTGTCTAATTTGTTAGATGGTTAAGACACCGCCCCATTGTTTGTTTGTTTTTCTATTTTGTAAGATGGATAAGACACTGTCCCATTGGTTGTTTGTTTGTCTACTTTGTTAGATGGTTAAAACACCGCCCCATTGTTTGATTGTTTGTCTGTTTTGTTAGGTGTATAAGACAGTGCCCCATTGTTTGTTTGTTTGTCTATTTTGTTAGATGGTTACGACTCTGCTCCGTTGTTTGTTTGTTTTTCTATTTTGTTAGATAGACAAGACACCGCCCCATTGTTTGTTTGTGCATTTATTTTATTAGATTGTTAAGACACCGCCCCATTGTTTCTTTGTTTGTCTATTTTGTTAGATGGATAAGACATGGCCCCATTGTTTGTTTGTGCGTCTATTTTGTTTTATGCTTAAGTCACCGCCAAATTGTTTGTTTGTTTGTCTATTTTGTTAGATGGATAAGACACTGCCCCTTTGTTTGTTTCTTTGTCTATTTTGTTAGATTGTTAAGACACCGCATCTTTTGTTTGTTTGTTTGTCTATTTTGTTAGATGGTTGAGACACCAACCTATTGTTTGTTTGTGCCTCTATTTTGTTAGATGGTTAAGACACTGACCCACTGTATGTTTGTCTATTTTTTTAGATGGTTAAGACACTGCCCCATTGTTTGTTTGTGCGTCTATTTTGATAGATGGATAAGACACTGCCCCATTGTTTGTTTGTCTATTTTGTTAGATGGATAAGACACCGCTCCATTGTCTGTTTTCTATTTCTTTAGATGGTTAAGAAACCGCCCCATTCTTTGTTTGTCTATTTTGTTAGATGGTTAAGACACCGGGCCATTGTTTGCTTTGTTAGTCTATTTTGTTAAATGTCTAAGACACTGCCCCGTTGTTTGTTTGTGCGTCTATTTTGTTAGATGGTTAAGAAAATGCCCCATTGTTTGTTTGTTTGTCTGTTTGTTAGATGGAACAGACACTGCCCCATTGTTTGTTTGTGCGTCTATTTTGTTAGATGGATAAGACACTGCCCCATTGTTTGTTTGATTGTCTATTTTGTTAGATGGTTAAGACATTGCCCGATTGTTTGTTTATGGGTCTATTTTGTTAGTTGGTTAAGACACTGCCACATTGTTTATTTTTGTGCGTCTAGTTTGTTAAATGGTTAAGACACTGCCCCATTCGTTTCTTTGTGTGTTTATATTGTTAGATCGTTAAGACACTGCCTATTTCGTGCGCTTGTATGTCTATTTTGTTACATGGTTAAGACAATTACCCATTCGTTTACTTGTCTATTTTTTTTTTTAGATTGTTACGGCACTGCCCCATTCGTTTGTGTGTGTGTGTTTGTATTTTGTTAGATGGTTAAAACAATGCCCCATTCAATTGTTTGTGTGTTTATTTTTTTATATGGCTATATACTGCCCATTTTGTTTGTTTTTGTGTCTTTTTTTACATGTTTTAGAAATTTCCTCATTCGTTTGTTTGTCTATTTGCTTTGTTAGATGGTTAAGACACCGCCCATTTTGTTTGGTAGTATGTCCATTTTTTGATCGGTAAGACACTGCCCAATTTGTTTGTTTGTTTGTGTATTTACTTTTAGACGGTAAAGACACCGCCCCATTCTTTCTTTGTCTGTCTATTTTGTTAGATGGTTACAACACTGCCCCATTGTTTGTTTGTGCGCCTATTTTGTTAGATGGATAAGACACTGCCCCATTGTTTGTTTGTCTCTTTTGTTAGATGGATAACACACCGCCCAATTGTCTGTTTGTCTATTCTTTTAGATTGTTAAGAAACCGCCCCGTTGTTTGTTTGTCTATTTTGTTAGATGGTTAAGACACCGCCGCATTCTTTGCTTTGTCTATTTTGTTAAATTCTTAAGACACCGCCGCAGTGTTTGCTTTGTCTATTTTGTTAGATGGTTAAGATACCGCCGCATTGTTTGCTTTGTCTATTTTGTTATATGGTTAAGACAATGCCCCATTTTTTGTTTGTTTGTCTATTTTGTGAGATGGTTAAGACACCGTCCATTTCTTTGTTTGTTTGTCTATTTTGTTAGATGGATAAGACACCGAAAATTGTCTGTCTGTCTATTCTTTTGGATGGTTAAGAAACCGCCCCATTGTTTGTTTGTCTATTTTGTTAGACGGTTAAGACACCGCCCCATTGCTTGCTTTGTCTATTTTGTTAAATGATTAAGACACTGCCCAATTTTTTGTTTGTTTGTCTATTTTGTTAGATGGTTAAGACACTGTCCATTTCTTTGTTTGTTTGTCTATTTTGTTAGATGGATATGGCACTACCCCTGTGTTTGTTTGTGCGTCTGTTTTGTTAGATGGTTAAGACACCGCCCTATTGTTTGTTTGTTTGTCTATTATGTTAGATGGTTAAGAGAGTGCCCCATTGTTTGTTTGTGCATCTATTTTGTTAGCTGGTTAAGACACCGCCCCATTTTTTCTTTCCTTGTTTATGTTTCAGATGGATAAGACATGGCCCCATTGTTTGTTTGTGTGTTTACTTTGCTTGATGCCTAAGACACCGCCAAATTGTTTGTTTGTTTGTCTATTTTGTTAGATGGATAAGACACCGCCCCCTTGTTTGTTTGTTTGTCTATTTTGTTAGATGGTTAAGACACCGCATCTTTTGTTTGTTTGTTTGTCTATTTTGTTAGATGGTTATGACACCAACTTTTTTTTTGTTTGTGCCTCTATTTTGTTAGATGGTTAAGACACTGCCCCACTGTATGTTTGTCTATTTTGTTAGATGGTTTATACACTGCCCCATTGTTTGTGCGTCTATTTTTTTAGATGTTCAAGACACTGCCCCATTGTTTGTTTGTCTATTTTGTTAGATGGATAAGACACCGCCCCATTGTTTGTTTGTCTATTTTGTTAGATG
>JAOWAY010117636.1:0-10916 GCA_028565895.1 Goniobranchus geometricus
TAAATTTCCCATGAAATCAAATATGATTTCATCAAGATTTCATCTTCGAGAGGTCATCCTTGAAAGCACAGGCAGTTTGAGTATAAATGTTTACTTTCTAGCTCTATTTTATGATTTAGACACTTGTAGCAGTTCAAGCAGTCTCTTATGTTACTACTTTCACTTTGAGGGGGCGAGGGAGACCACTGTAAGAAAAGAATTGTACTCTAAAGGAGGTACATTGCGTTGAGCGGCATTGGAGCGGATTGGTAATACGGGCAGCAAGCGGTTTTGAGCAGATTGGTAGATTAAGTGTTAATATGCAGCTAAATGTATAAAGTTATAATTAATGCATTTATTAGATTATCTGTTGTTTTAAAATGTTAGTCATTCCTATTTTGTCCAAGACATTGCCAATGAGACAGTGATACAATTAAACAATAATATGAAATAAGGCTTGCAGGTTGTCATGAATAATATTGATGGGATGGTTTATGCTTTACATAAAGGGAGATTGGTTGATGCCTCGGACTGCCAAATCTCATTCCATCTCATTGCATCCCTTCTGTCTTGATTTTTTCTTTTCACCAACACAATTAAAGTTTTAAAAAGTGAACAAAATGCACTGCAAGTGTACCAGTATCCAGTTTACTGACTAATATAATGGCTAGTAAATGTATGTATCTATTATTTTGTATATGATCTAAAAAGATGTTTGGAATTTTGACACTGCATCCATTTCTAGTTATTGAATCCTTACTTTCCTGACTTTCCCATGTACATCCCCGTCCTGACTCTCCTCAAGGAAAGTCTTATAAAATTCTTCATTATTTTACTTATAAATTTCTTTTTTCTTGACTTAAATGGATGAAAGTTGGCAGTGTGAGATAGTTGAGAGACCAGTGTACACATTGACAGCAGGAAAGTGCAAATCAAGGTCATTCTCTGACTCACTTAGTGAGTACCAATACCTGCTATCACTTGATGCCCTTTGGTACATATAGGTTTAGATCGAGATTAGAACTAGATCTAAACTTTTAGTTCCAATGCTTTCATCCCCTTATTCAATGACTGGATCAATAGAAATACCAAATTCAGCGTTACCTGCATCTATCTTCTTTTCCGAGATTGTTCCATTCCCTGACACTTCTTACAAAGAGCAAATATTTGTATTGTGTCTGTTAAGCTGCCATGTTCAAGAGATGGGATGATATTTTTTACTTTGCAATTGAGCTTGGATGCTGTTTGACCTCCCGCTCCCCCCCTCCCCCTCATGTTACTGTATTTAAGAAAAGAAAAGAATAAAAACTAAGTATTGATGCAAGCTACGTCTCACTCTACCTAAAGCCTGGCAAGTTAGTCAAGGAACTTCATGACTGGTTAAAGCTTGACACAATACGATCACAACAAATGTAAATGAGAGCAGTACAAAATAAATTAAGAAGATGGAATTATAACCATAATTAAACCTTTATTAATTTTAAATAAGCTACCATACAATGCATATATTAACAAAGAAAGTGATTAAGCATAAAAATAATCTGTGACAGTGTGTTTCTACTGTTACTGAATTTTCTCAGCAAATCTGTAATTGTATCTAGTGTCTGGATTGATTTTTAAAACAACAAACTTTCATTAAACTATTTCAGGCAAAATATAATTTTTCATAATCTTTTTCATGCACGAGATACCAGTCCCCTTTAAAGTAATTTGATGAATGTCAAAATTTAATACACACTTGGATTGAAAATACAATATTTTAATAATCTGATGGATCTATAAATGTGTAGTACATCAATGATCTGCCTGTGTAAAATTTACTTAAGCCTTCAAACTTTTAATTATCTACTACACATGACAAGGTGTACGAACAATGTTTTCTACCCCTATTCAAAACCTTAGTTACATTACTTTTTCAATTACATGTACCTGCTCTATGCACAAGACATTTATTATGATTTATGTGTCTCCATCCCAAAATCAAAAATGCCAAATTTCAACAACTTTTTACATGCATAAGACATCGATTGTCAAAGTCTTCCACTGAAATTTTCAGTTCAATATAGACTTGCATAGTTAAAAATACCAAATCTCTATAACCCTGACGAACATAAGAAATCAATGTCCCTATTTAAAAATGTAGTTTTATACACATTTCATGCATGACATCACTGCCCTCAGTATATTTATATATATAAATCTCTAGTCCCCCGGACCTCTTGAGTTACACTTTTAACAACCAGTTCCCATGAACTCTTTGGTAAAGCACACCATTTAATGTCAATGCCCCCACTTCAGTAAAGGTGTAAGAGAGTACCATTCTGACAGAAGTTAACAATTTTTCAAACGGGTAGAGTAGATGGCATCCTCTACACCAAGGATATACTTTACATAGTTTTTTATATATAATGGGGCCCATAACCACAGTCAATGTAAACATGCTCCAGCACTGTACCACATTTCAATCCCCTGACTGATAGCAATACTGACTACTCAAGATCAAAAACCCTCCTGCAGTCTGTTAGCCTTGAACGTGAATACTTGTTGGTTTTCTTGTTCTTTGGGTTGTTGTTTTTTTTCATTTAGTACAGCACTGTCTTGACACAATACATGTAATGAGAAACAACCCGGAACTCAATCAAACCTGAGTAAAGGATGGTAAATAGCTTAAGCCCTCTTTCCCCAGAAGCGACCCTCAACGCTCAGGAGCAACCTAAGTCCGGGACTAAGTCCTAGAACTTAGGTAATACTGTACGTCTAGTTTGAAATTTCATAAGGCTCCCGGAGGCAGGACCAAGGCCAGATCTTTAGTCTTGCCAAACATTTTCACCTCAGTACTGGCGGCAGAGGATTTGATGTTGAAAAAAAATTGCAATAAATTTATAAAGTAACGATTTTCGCTTTCTAATTATCAGATTCATGTTCAGCGTCAAGCGTCAAATTTACCTTACATTTGATACCAAATACAATGAACTAATTTTTTGTGGGTATTATATGCAATTTTTAAAAAAATTCCATCACCCAACTTTGCACGCCATGAACTCATGTTACCAACAAGGTCAAGGCCTTGGTTGCATAGAGTGTGAGTGGGGGCAGGCAGACTTGCAATGCCGTGTCATTGTAGGCTACTTACAATTATACCTATCAAGGAGCCTTTTTTTTTGTGCCCAAATTCTCCAGCTTTTCTTTTTTGATTTCTTCTTCTTGAGGATTGAATATCATATTACCAAAACACAGAGACAAGTCTGGTTTTGTGTTGCTATTTTTACAACACAGGAGTGAAAACAAAACAGCTTTTATGCTGTAGAGGAAAGTAGCGCGAAAAATTTCATACGGTCAGATCTCATGGTGTATGGATGAAAATATCATACAGCCAGGACTAAGTCCAGGATTGAGGTCGCGCCTGAGCGTTAAGGATTACCGTAACGACTTTGTGTCGAGGATTTACATAAGATAATCCATCCAAATACTGACAATGGTGATATTGTTTGACTGTTCAAAGAATTTCATATCAATGCCTGACATTGATAACTACCACAGGTGACAGCAGAAAGATCTGAATCCAGCATCCTTTACCAGTACCAAAAAATATTAATTTAAACCATATTTTGCATGTGTATGGAACATAAAGGTGCAAAACAGTATGCAAAATTTCAAGGAAATAAATTTAAAAAATAGCGAAAACAGATTGTCTGTTGACTGAGAAAAATTACCAAAATCCACAAAAAAGCCAAACTGATAAATTAATAAGGAATCATTTCAACATGAACTTCTGAATTACGAACAGTCAAAAAGTACTTAAAATGGCTTGAATTGAGGAATATTTAATAAGATAATTCATCAAAATATGTAGAATGTTTTTAACACCATGGAGATATTACCCATAGCTTAGATCACCACAAAATGTGCTCCAAATCCAAATGACCATCATTGCTTTCAATACACACTTGAATTCTTCTTTGACTCTATCAAGGACGTCCTGCTTGGTTGAAATAATATTTTCAGAGATTTAATTTTTCAATTTTTGCAATGTTTTTGGCCTTGAAGCATATCACCTTTTCCTTAGACATCCCCACTAAAAATAATTTATAGCATTTAAGCCAGGGGTATGGGATGGCCAGCTAAATATTGCACAGTGGCTGATGATTGTCACCAATTTTCTGCTGCACACCATTGTCTTGAAAAAAAATTTTCTTTACCATGCTCTAATTTGTACATCTTCTCAGTAATTTACTCTTTATCGAATCATCACATAGTGACATTTATCAGTACAATAGCTTAAAATTTCTTTATTTACTTGTAAATATGCTGGGTGCTGATCTTTCTCCGTTTCTGTGTCACCCTGTACCAGGACTTATACACCTGGTAAATATCCAACTACATGTATATTCCCCTGGTAGATGATGCCACAATGAAATGGCATGTACGCCCTTAAGCAAGATATATGTGAACTATATTCTAACCACATCATGTCTTTCCAACATGATATGAAGACAATGGGTATGAAATCAAAGACTATAATAACAATTAAATAATGTATAATAATTACATAACCCTGATACACCGATACTGATAAAATGGTAGATAAAAAGTGAATAATCTCATATACTCAAAAAATGTTTTAAAGTTTGATTAATAATATGCACCAGAAAATGACCATAAATAAAATTCATGATGAATGAATTAAACAGTGAAAGCCAAAGAGGGATGAAAAATATACGTTTCAGTAAGTATGATTTATCACTCGAATGATTGTCATGGAAAGTTGTTAAACTAAATACAATGTATTTTTTCTGAACAATGTGAAAAAAAACTAATGTTTCAGATTTTTGAAAAATTAGCACCCCTATAACAATTTACAGAACAGTGATCATGGCAACTGAATGCCCTGCTTTAATTTATCACAGCTTGACTAGAAATGTTTTTTACTTCAACAGACAACTTCACTTTATATACGAATCTATATTGTGTGATTGTGAAAAGTTCATCTCTCAAAATTAAAATTTTATGTTCAAGCACCTGGCATTACCATGAACAATTTGAAAACAATATGACAACGGTTAACCTTCATTCTTCAATGCAGAAAATAAGAGAATTCAACACCTGATAAATTGATTTTCACATTAGTTGCTTCTATTGTTAGCCTGGTGTCACCCCAAGTGATGCATAATGTGTCATTTAATTTAGCAAAAAATGAAATAAAAATCCATCATTTCAGTGGAACTTTAAAATCCAGAACATTCGATCCACATTGCAAAAATTACTTTCCCAAATGCGATAGTCATGATAATAAATCTTTAGAGCAATAAATGACAAGCCTTCTATCTGGACATATTTTTTCTGTACCATATATTGTACAAGACTCTATACAAGAAGTAAACTCTAATAATTGTAAAAGATCTGGCATGTGCTACACCTTGCATGTTTTAGTTTTACTTTTACGAGTATGAATGGAAAGTCTAAAGTCTAAAATATGCTACATAAGGCTCTCTTGTGTGACTCAGCACAGAAATAGAACAATTCATGTTAAGCATTAGCCTTCTCAATTAAATTTAACTTATTTTTCTCTCCCATGATGCTGATTGTGAACTCCACTGTATTATGCTAAGAAAATTAAAAACACAATGCATGATTTACAGAGTTACAAAATGTCCCCTCCATAACATAGAAGGGCTCCTTCTCTTCTTCTTTTTGAGGGGAGCTTCAACCTGGTTGAAAAAAGTAAAACCTGATGTGAAATGATTGCCATTTATATATGAAGATGAGAAGCAACTCAACTAAATAATCTAAATTGAATCACTCACTTGAGGTTATGATGTTATTTGATAAGATGGGAAGTCAAGTTGCACAAACACATGCTTTTGTGAGAAATACAACTGTGTAAATGTTTTTAAAATTCTACTTCGCTGCCATGTGCTATAAAATGGCAGCAACAAAAAGATTGTCATAAAACGGCTGAATTCTTTGATTTATTATACACAAAATGCAAATCAACTACATTCATACTTTGTTGCACTCAAATGAAAAAGTAGACCTACCAGTGGTAAAGCTTAAAGCTGGCAAGAACATACCAACAAACGACTAAACAAGCGCAGAATTTCGCAAGTCACCCTGGATATCGGATTTGATGGAAATAGAGTCAACACAAACTTGTTTTAAAAACAACATGAAATGTGTATAAAATAATAGTAAACATTTTTCAAAAGCCAACAAAATCAGACTAAACAAAATGAAATATTCACCCCACAATAATTGCACACACAATGATCTCACAGTGTCACCACTTTGTATTTGTACTGAACAACAAAAAAAAATGCTTGCATATTGAGGAAGAAAAAACCCAAGACAAAAGAAGGCTGCATTTGCGCATATTTTTCATATTGTGACGATACAAAACATTCCATTAATTCACCAGGGCCGCCAAGGCGCATAGAGATGTCAGAATCTTCAGTTTCTACAGTACTAATTATAGTATTATTTTTAAAACCATTAAGCAAAATGAGTACTCGTAGTCATGCTTCATTTATCCCTTATGATTAAGATGTTAGTTTGCTGGCTTATATTTTCCAGCTGGGCTGGTACTGCTACTTATTTTACACAGTGGAACTCAGGTGCAACAGGGGTAAAATGAGACTATCATTAAATTCCCATTGTAGTTGAGTCCTTTTGTACTGGTGCATCCATCTACATGTATGCAATTTTCATGGGAGTCATTAAACATGACTAGATGGCAGTACTGAGTTATGGCCCTTTGTACTCCGTAATGATTCCTAACCATACTTCATTTTGTTATATATATCCATGTTGGTTTGTTTGTGTGCTTGTATTTTGTTTGTTTGTTTGACTAGATGTATACGTGACAGCAAACAAGACAATTATGAATGAGGAAGACAACTATGACTATCTATACCATGAGATCAAAAGAGGAAGACAGCTATGAGATAAAAATAGCAAGAAAGACATTTTTATGGAACACAATTGCCTTATGATTATGAGGCAAAAATCATAAAAATTGCTTGTGAAATCAGACCAGAACTACACTGGAAAGGTGCAACTCACTGCGAACGCCTTTTTAAATTTGTAAGAACATTTTGTGTGCTTTAAGCTGACCCTGCCTGAACAGTCCACTTGCTTTTCATCCACAGAAAAGGCCTGACTAGAGTTCAACTGAAGAAGTAAATAGCACTTAGTAATGAGTCACACTATTCCATTATAGATTTGACCATTTTGACCTTACCCTTACAGTTACAACATGAGTTATAGCACTTTAGCATTTAAAATGTTATCATAATTGTAAACTAGAGATATAAAATTTTATTTGTTGAATAATCCCTAAAGAAGGATTAAAACTTTAAGAAGGTAAATAGTAAATTAAAAAAGCAACAACAATAAAATGGCAAGACAAACCACCAAATGCCTTAAAACTAAAATAGGGATTTGGTTTTCAGATCTGTTAACACTGAAAATTAGTGAGATTCCTTCAAGGATTATTCATTATGAAAATGTAATTCAAACGCACAGTGTATCCTTCGTGTCAGATTTCAACACATTCACATTTACTTCTTTTTTAAAAAATTGTATAGTATACGGTAAGTCAATAATTTGTCAACATTTCAAAATCATTCACAACTGGATCCCCAGCATTCAGAACTATCTGAAAAAAATAGGGGGAGAGAAAAACACAAAGTGGGTCAGGGAGGAGGGACAGCATTCCCATGTCACAGCACAGTAATCTAGGTTTTGATTTATTGGTTTCTTTTGTCGGAAGAATTCACATAAGCTCATCATAGGTCTGTACAACTGAATTGAGGGTGAAGCATGCAATAGTATGTGAGACAGCTGTGAATCAATGAAGAGTAAAGCTACAAAAGTGATGCAACTGATAAGAGGACACTTTTCATTCAGTGATGTTCCACTCATCATCCCCAAAACAGGATGGGGTTGTAGTACATGTGTTCTTGTAAGAATCGAACAATTCAGGCTTCTCACATCAACAAAATGATGCATGTGATCTTTTACAGGTACATATTCATAATATAAATATTAACAATATAAGCAAAATCACACTCCCATCAAATGTCATGGAAAAATGAATGTAATAATATAGTAAGTCAAATAAAAAACTTCATTACATTCTCAAGTGATTCATTTGAAATTTCATATCATGTAATTTATAGAATATTAAAATGAGACAAGTGCATGTTTTGGATGCTATTATTTCAACGTAATGACAAAGAAATGAAATCAAACTTAATGTCCATTTATACCAAGCTCCAAAATACATCAGCAAGAAACACTGAGCAAAAAATGGAGCATGGTTTGAGTGTTATGATGTATAATGATGTATGATTACAATGAAATATTGAATTAGAATTTGACCTTCTTTAATATCAAGTTATAAAGTGCCCAAGCAATAAACACTTGAAGATTGCATGTGTCATACCAGTAGACCTCACAAGGCACTGTATAATAGGAGAGGAACAAAATAATTGGCAGGATGTCCGCTCAACATTAACAACCATCAATACGTCATTTCTCTATATTCAAAGCTGATGATATTTTCGTTCCCCACGAAAACCTTCATGACATGCTTGGACACATTTATATTGAAACATAAACTATTTTACTTTCACATTAGTTAAGTTGAAACAAATCTGTGAACTATTTATTCCATAGGCAGACTTTGTGCTCTGTATATTTGTCCTGCCTCTGTTAAAGTCAGATTGAGATCTCAATCAATAAAATCCATAATTGTCCATAGACACAACTGAAAACACAGCACCAAGTGAAAAAGCCTTTTTGACATTATGTTACTTTAAGATATAAAATTCTTCCATCTGAGGTCATGTTTTAGCCGTCTGACTCTGAATGAAAAATTTGATATATATAGAAATTTTGCATAAAGTATAATTGTGCAGAGAATTATCTCCTTGCATAAAAGTGAATGAAACAATTCAACGTTACAAAACATTTAGAATGCTTTTTGTACAAAATCAATTTTTGTTTGCTGGAGGATTTTGGGCCATATTTTGACTCCATCATCCTCAGATTTTCTCAAATGTTTGAAATAAAACATTAAAATAAACAATTTGCATATAGAAATACCTATTAAAACTGGAAGTGAAAAAGACCTGTTTAAAATAAATAAGTATGACAAGAAAAAACAGCAAAACCTGTAAGAAAAGTAAGGCATCTTTTCATAATCTTGATTCCTAGTATTGCCACCATATAATATGGTTTGTAGTATTTTTTTTTTCATTTAACACTTTCGTTGCCAAATTCGGTACATACTGTTTGTTGCCGCAATCAACTCAAGTCGAATCCCGACCACCGCCCATAAAAAGTGCGATATACAAAAACTACGACACCATAGAATAACAGGAGTTATTTCCCTTCTCTTAATAGACGTTGAGCCTTCTCGCTGAATTTTTTTCGGCCCTATTTGACCCGTATTTTGCTATTTACAGCTTGTTTACTGTGATTTTCTGCTTTCATTTTGAACAGCGGCCTTCGCTTTGGGTGATGATAATGTTTAGCATCACGATTCTGGCTCATATAGTGGTTTTTCATGGAAAAGTGGGTCCAGATCTAGTAGGGGGGTTTGTTTGAGAAGCTCAGATGAAAATCTACTGACCAGAATTACCGGATTTTGATCTAGATCTAGTTCTAGAGCAGGAAAACGATGGCTCGACCCAAATGGGCGCCAGCTGATACTAGTGATGACTTAGCCAGGGCTACTGACATTCATTTACCCTTCAAATAGGTGTATTTAGTAGGAGAGGAGACATTTAAACTCAGTGAGTGGATGATAGTGTTTAATGGAGACATACAGGCCTACTTTTACCATACTAGTTCATCGTTCATGATAGCCATGCTTTGTTTACCTTTTCACATGTGTTCTAGTGTGTTTTCCTCTTGTTATAGATAATAGTATAATGCACAAAATACAACCAAAAAAACACCCGTGGTACCTGAAGCCCTCTCCACTTTGTTCTGATCACATTTTGATATAATAATTGTTCATTTTTGATTGGAGAATAGCTGGAAGTAAGGATCATATGTGAATTTCCCGATTTTATTCAGAATCCAAGATGGCGGACAGGTCATGTGACCCCATTTGCTTAAAATTTGATAAATTGATTAAATGAAAATGATCTTTATTCATCCATGAAGCAATCCTGAAAATTTCATGCATGAATGTTCAAAAGTATGGAAGTGGGAATTTTTTTTATCTGAAAACATTCATTTTGTCCTATTTTGAACAGAACCCTTGGCAAAGAAGGGTTTCTTTCCCTTTGAGAGGTTGGCAACGAAAGTGTTAAAGCAAACATAAAATTACAATATTCTTGTAAAATCTCATTCATGATACCCAGGTGTTATCATGTACTATACACAAACTTGATCAAAAAGAAGGCTAAGATTTCAACATTACTGAACTAAATAACCCCACTACAGCTAAAATGGGGTGTGATTGGATGGTGAAAGAGAAGGAAGAAAAAGAGCTTTCATTCTCATACTGTGAGCAATGAGATGTCTGAAAAGAATGAAAGAAACAAGAAAGAAATGGAGAGGGGCAAAGGTTAAGAAGACAAAAACAGCCCAGCCAAAGAATTAATACACCAGTTATCCACTTTGCTTTCAATTTACAACCAGTTTAATTAAGATGTTTGGTGGAATACCTTGATATCATTTTGAGATGGATAAAAAAAGCTTGACTCAAATGCCATTTACATTATCCAGAGAGAAAGAAATCTTTATAGAACCAAACATACTAGAATGATGGTAAGACTCTCGGATATATGTATTTATTTATATGTACTGATGTGATTTGTTTAGTGTAAACAATAAAGAGGAGAACAATTATCATAGGGAAAATAGTGGATAACAATAATTAAAGTTAAGAGACAGTTTCAATGCATTGGACTTTGGACTGCATC
>JAOWAY010117747.1:0-17321 GCA_028565895.1 Goniobranchus geometricus
TCGAATGACTCACCCAGTCACAGTATACTGACACCGGGCCGACCAGTCTTAGCACTGTTCTCATAATGCTGAGTGCCAAGCGAGAGAGTTACTAAATTGCTACTTTTAAAGTCTTCAGTATGACTCGGCCGGGGATGGAACCCGCAACCTCCCATTTCCAAGGCGAACGCTCTACCAATAGACCATCGCACCGGTTCAGCAACTGACCCTAGAGTATTTTTAAGCTAATAATACACAGAAATGGGGGATAACCACTACAGAATGTCTCCTTCCCTCTCCCAGCAAGACTCTTCTCCCTTTGAGGACACCAATGAGAACATGACAGAAGGAAAGGGATGACGGTTGAGAGAAGACATTCCCACTCCATCCTTAGTTGGTTCGAAAACCAGGCATGTAAATATCTGGCAGGCAAACCATTGTTTCACCTCTCAGTTGAGGAAGTGGTGGTCTAAAATTAGAATAGAAGCTAAAAATATGATCAGAATAAAGGATCAACATTAGTATTAGTACAAAATTGAAAAAGTCTTACCTTTTTTGTCTCGCCACTGGTTTTCAAAGATGACTCAACGCTGATTTTCACAATATCGGTGTCCGAACTCTTTTCATACGACACGTTCTTGGAGTGTTCTGTTTTCTTACTGTAAGGGGTGTGAGAAGTATCTGCTGATGTGACAGGTGACGCCTGAGTGGTAGCTGTTGAAGTTGTGGTAGATGCGGCAGGATGTACGGTGGGTTTGTCTGGCTTCTGTGCAGAGCTCGTAGTCGACACGCAAGTTGAGACTGATGTTGTGCTTGTCGTCATGGCGGATAACGATGGCAATGCTGCTGACAAAGGTGGCAAAGACTTCATTGATGAAGGGGCTGAAGTGACTATGCTGGGCGCCCGAACTGTAAAACTAGTGTCTGATGTCGTTGTTACAGCAGCAGAAGCCTGAGGGCTTGAGGAATGTAAGTTTACTGATGAAGATGATGAAGACTCCGTGGTGATTTGATATACTGCCTGTGATGAGAGTGAATTTGAACCAGAACTGGCCGTTTGGGAAAGAGAAGGTCCTGTCGATGTGGAAGCCGTCGGAGGTTGCTGAATGTTACTTGATGAATCTGAGTCAGTGTTGGAAGATCGCTTTGACTTCTCTTTAAAAGGGCCAGAGATAAGTTCAGCTGTGCCGTCAGACACTTTCCTGAGCACCAGCTTCAGGTCCCCTTCACCTTTACTCCTTGACTGAACGGGAGCCTCAGATCGATGATGGTCCCGTCCAGGAGGTATGTTACTCTCATAGACCTGAGGCTGTGACTGACCATCCATGCGGATTCGAAGCGGGGGAATGACTGGCCGGGACTCTGGGCGAATCGATTCTGGGAGAGAGCTGGATGCTCCAAAAGGGGCTGGAGTTGGTGCTGGTGTTGACACTAAGGTCGATGAAAACGATGGTAAGGAAATTTTTAATGTTGTTGGACTGTCTGTCATTCCTCCAGCTGTTGTTGATAGAGAGGTTGATGAGGATAATACTGAGGAGGGAGATGGTGCTGATGTTGAGGATGAGGGTGGCAAAGAGACGGGCGTGGATGCTGATGATGAAATAGACGATGAAACAATGGATGAGACTCCTGGTAATGGCTTAGGTGACGGAGTGCAGCTAATTGCCTCTGTTGTGACAACAGGTAGTGAAGATGAAGAGGCAACTGCTGAAGAAACATCTGACATGGATGAAAGAGATGATGGCTGAGCCTGTTGAGGTTGTACAGCCTGACTAGAGTTTGCGGTTGATGGAAATGAAACTGAAGATGAGGTAACAGGATTCGTCGTTGCAGTTGCAGAAACAACTGGCAACGGAGACGCTTGGGAAGTCATGGAATTAGAATCTGGTAGGGATGCTGGCCTTTGACATGTCCCAACTACCATTGGCTGCTGTTCTATTGTTTCTGTCTCAGGAACTTCTGACAGTGTATTGACTGCTTCAACAGGTGAATTTTGTGTTATGAAAGATGGAAGAGACGGTGACTTGGACACAGAAGCTGGCGGCTGTAATTGTCCATGGGAAGGGGAAGGACTGTTTCTTTTATCATTTGACTCCTTCAGGTCCTTCTCTGGCTCTTGTTTTAATTTCGCCTCTTTGGAATGTGATTCCGCAGAAGACCCATTTTGCTTTGATGTGTCAGATACAAAAGTGGCTGCTGAAGAAACTGTCGATGCACTTGGTGAGGAGGTTGCTGGAGGGACACTAGAGGCAGGTGTTTGAAAGGCCATTGCAGATAGCGTGTCAGATGGTCTTTTCGTACCATCAGGGTTAATCTGAGAAATAAAATTAGCCAGAGAATGAGAGACTGATGAGATCTGAGAGTAAATGGCAGAAGGCATGGATGCTGTTGCTGGTGTGGCTAATGAAAAGGTGGTCAGGGGTGCAGATGATGACAAGGTTGGTAGAGAGGTCTCGTCTTTGGCACTAGAGGGGATTCCCTTTGACTTGTTGAGTGTAGAAGAATTTGATGATTTGGATGGTGATGGGGGTAATGGTATAGAAGCAACATCTATATCTCTCATATCAGCAGCATCATAAGAATTTGTGTATGCAGGTTTTGAGGCACTTTCTGGGACAACCGATTGACTTGCAGAGGTATCCATGGGTTCAGTGTTAGTATTGCTGGACGAGTGTAATTGTGTTGAATGAGACATTGCACTTTCGCCAAGATTGGGCTTTTTAACATCACCTTCTTCTTCTTCATCATCTGTGCCACAATGAATACCATCCTCACAAGACTGCTTCTGTTTTTTAATTTGATTTTGTGATTTTGCATAAGAAGTCTGAATTCCATCACTTGTTTTTACCGATTTTTCCTCTTCATCATCTGTGCCACAATTCATACCATCATCACAAGTTGTACGTTTTTCTCCGCATGAGGTCTGCTCCTCCTCATCATCTGTACCACAATGAATTCCATCATCACATACTGTTTTTGTTTTACTTTTGCTAGCTTGTTCATCTTCATCATCCGTACCACAATGAATTCCATCATCACATACAGTTTTTGTTTTACTCTTGCTAGCTTGTTCATCTTCATCATCCGTACCACAATGAATTCCATCATCACATACAGTTTTTGTTTTACTTTTGCTAGCTTGTTCGTCTTCATCATCCGTACCACAATGAATTCCATCTCCACATACAGTTTTTGTTTTACTTTTGCTGGCTTGTTCATCTTCATCATCTGTGCCACAATGAATGCCATCTTCACACATAGTTTTTGTTTTACATTTGCTAGCTTGTTCATCTTCATCATCTGTACCACAATGAATGCCTTCTTCACATACAGTTTTTGTTTTACTTTTGCTAGCTTGTTCATCCTCATCATCCGTACCACAATGAATGCCATCATCACATACTGTTTTTGTTTTACTTTTGCTTGCTTGTTCATCTTCATCATCTGTACCACAATGAATGCCATCTTCACACACAGTTTTTGTTTTACTTTTGCTAGCTTGTTCATCTTCATCATCCGTACCACAATGAATTCCATCTTCACACACAGTTTTTGTTTTACTTTTGCTTGCTTGTTCATCTTCATCATCTGTACCACAATGAATTCCATCTTCACACACAGTTTTTGTTTTACTCTTGCTAGCTTGTTCATCTTCATCATCTGTACCACAATGAATTCCATCTTCACATACAGTTTTTGTTTTACTTTTGCTAGCTTGTTCATCTTCATCATCTGTACCACAATGAATTCCATCTTCACATACAGTTTTTGTTGTACTCTTGCCAGCTTGTTCATCTTCATCATCAGTACCACAATGAATGCCATCTTCACACACAGTTTTTGTTTTACTCTTGCCAGCTTGCTCATCCTCATCATCTGTACCACAATGAATTCCATCATCACATCCTCCTTTTGGTTCTTCCTGTGTTGCATCACTCTCTGGGATTTTTTTGCTCCCTCCCTCTAATGAAACTGATGATGGCAGTGAGGTAGATGCTGCAGATTTCATAGACTGTGTACCTGATGTCACGATTTGGTCCCTGGTCTGAGCTGGAATGTTGGGTGATGAAGAAGTTGGACCAGATTGTGGTAAGTATGAGGGCGTTGATGATGCGGGTGTTGACACTGCTTGGGAATGACATGCTGCTGTAGTAGAAATGATTGATGAGGGAGCACTGCTACTGAAATTTGGGGCTGCTGTTGATGTTACTTCTGATGGTATTGAAATGGCTGCCTGGCTTTGAGTTTCTGATGACAATGACAATGGTGATGATGCTGATGATGATGAAGGTGGTAATGGATCTTGTGCTTTTAATGAGCTTGGAATTACACCAGCCATTGGGGGCAGGGCCCCTGAAGTTGCTGGCGGGGTGTGTTGACTCATGGTTGATAATGGCACCTCCCTTGAGATATGCTGTGATGTGATGGGAGCCGATGTCAGACCAGCTGTAGAAGTTGGACCCATGTATGTGGGTGGTGGTTGCCCAAGAACTATTGATGCAGAGTGTGGTGGCACTTGAGGCCTTGGGACTAGATGAGGTGTTGCACCTCCTGAAGATGGAGGAACTGGCATCCTTTGTGCCATCATCTGATGGCTGGTCATTCTAGCTGCATCTGGGTTTTGTAGATGAGGCTCGGTACTCATTCTAGCCTGAACATGTGGTGGGAAAGGGGTCTGCCCTCGTATCTGGGGAGGCCGAACATGGAAAGAGGTCATACCTGGTGGTAACCTCTGACGAGGGAACGGATGGAGCTGGGGGTAACGGGGAGCCCCAAGAGGCATTTGTTGTGGATCAATGGGTAGCCTCTGGGAACCCTCAGGCATTGCGCCATACTGCTGTTGAAACTGTTGCATCTGGGCCAGATTTTGAAGGCGTAACATGTGTTGTTGAGGTGGTAAATTTGGTGGGTGAGATGGATGTTGTGGATTTTGGTGATGGTTTTGAGTCTGCTGCTGTGTTGGTGTTGGTGGGGGGACCTGATGCTGTTGAGATGCAGGAGGGAGATTAGGATCAGCTTTGTTGCTGTCCATCGTTTGTTGGATACCAGGACTTGCTGACATGCCACTTGGAGAAAATCCTACAGGAACTTGGCCTGGATGAAGAGAGGAAGAGGAGCCTGACTCTCCCGTCATGCTGCCTGTAACACTACTATTGCCAGGCATAGATGCAATGGCACTAGCCACAGATTGCTGAATGTCTGACACAGTCCCAGAGACAGCTGCTGCGACCTGAGACTGAGCTCTTGCTGGACTGCGGCTACGTGGTGACTTCCCTCCTCTATGAGAACTAGGACTGGTGGGATTTTGCAATTCTTTCTGTGAATTATTGAGAATTTCCAGGATTCTCCTTTCTGTCTCTGACTGGGGCCTTGGCAATTCTGAAGGTTTGGTAACAGTCACTGGGGCATTGTTTGATGATGTAATGGTGGATGATGATGGATTTCCGAGCTGGCCTGATAAGTGGTGAAAATAGTGAAAAAAAAAAAAGAATTTTGAAAATTAATGATTGGTATATTTTTCTGTTCAACAGAAAACATGGCAACTCGATAGAAACAGAAACATTTTCAAATTTTTTATATTGCAACATGGTAATAACAAAAAAGATATTCCACAGTGTTAACTTGTGCCCTACCTGTGTGTGATAGGCAGCTGGCTGAGTCGCCTCTACCGGCTGGTAGGAAAAAGAGCATGACGCTCGAGATGAATTCTAGATCTTGCTTTGCTGTGGCTTGTGGCTGCGACTGACTAATATTGCAACAACCCCCTATATTTAATAACTTGCCAGCTATCCCATAATTCTATTTCCATTGGCAATAGAGTAAGCAAGTGGCACACTAGTGAACATGAATCAGGTTCAACAATTTCATGCCAACTGTCAACACACAGCAACAAAAATTAGTTGTATGACTTAAAACACAACTGGCAGCATTAGAAGACTATAGTTAAACAAATGATTCATATCTGGGATTTTTAACTTATGAAGCCCTGACATACAGAGAAGACTTATTAGCATTGAGGCCAATGCAGAGTAGATACTTCTTGCTGGATTTTTCAAAGCTTCTTCAACAGGAGCAGTGTCTTACTTATTGGCTCAACACAAGAAACTCAGACTTAAGGGCCACACATAAAGACAAATCCTGATGATGATCATTACTTGACTCAACCTAGCTATGCTGGCCACTAGCCACAAGTAAGTACAATCGATTTGACTGCACCAAATATCAGCACACAGCACTAGTGCTTTAAGAACACGCCCTTGTGGAGATTGAAATATCGTGCTGTTAGACGGACGGTGCACGTAGACGGACTACAAACATAGTCTATATATTTCCTCGAGAGACCCATTCTCTCATTTTCACAGCCAATCAAATGCAAGCCCACAAAGGGCAATGCATATGATCAAATCTAATGAACTCATTTCTTACCAAGCCTGTCAGTCACGCAATAAGTCCCCAAATGCTGAACAAAGAGTGTGTAGCCTTGTGGGTGAAGGGGTGGAGCTAAAGTCTAGTCATTCAAAACTGACCAAACACAATGAATCAAGGAATGTCCCCAAATTCACCATCACCACATTGGTGAGATGCGTGTCATTGATTTAATTGACTCAGTGTTTCGTAACATTGATGAGCGATAAAAGAAAAGGATAGAAAGGCGCCTATCCGTCTGTCAGGCCTGTGCGGATAGAGCGTGTCTTTTCTTAACATCCTACCCAGCTGGACAGTGATCATTGTTTGCTTTGACCACGTGGGCAGAAAGACACCTATCCATATGGCAGGTACATGAACATCTCTATTGAGCGTAATTAAAGCTAGATATATGACTGAATCAGAAAACAGGAATTGTTATGCATTAAGTGGGAGGTCTGTGAGGAAATAGAATCAATTTTGTCAAATTAGAAAGAAGACTTTCGGTCCAGAATCGTGTTGTTAGCGGGACAAGGCATGTTGTTAAGGGGCCAATTTATATAGAAAAAATTATGTTGTCTGGAAAAGCATCGACGTAAGGCGGACCGTGTTCTAAGATGGCGTATTGTTAGAGCGCCAATACAGTATAATTCTGGTCACTGATTTTGGTCAAGTTGATGCCCTATTAAATTGTTCCCTCTAGGTCATTTTCAGTGTGAAACTACAGACTTGAGAATGTTGTTAAGATGGTATATGTGTACATTTAACAAACCTCCACTTGTGCAAGGGTACAGGCAATAAAATTTGATCTTGTTGGCTACATGTGGGATATAAACATCACAACATGAAGATATCACATCGCATAGTGCATTACCTAACATGGCTTGGTTGGGAAGAGATGGGGGGAGGGGTTGTGACTGAGCACCCTCCAAGTCCTCTCCCTTTTTCTTCTTTTTCCTCTTCTTCTTTTCTTTAGCAGGAGGCTGAGCAGGAGGAGGAGCATCAGCGGGAATGGCACCTGTTTAGTATAAATACAATTCAAGACTATTCAATGCAATAGCATTCTTTTTACTAGCATAGACAGGACATGAAATCATACCTCTAAAAAAAAGTAGATAGCAGTACCCTCTATCATTTATTTCCATGTCATTATCAACAATCTCATACGAAAATTGAAAAGAATACTTTTACAATTACAGAGCTACTATCTTAAAGGCCTAATATATAAAGCAGTTGTACTCAAATAAAGATTCTGCTACGATCAGGTCAAGAAAACATTCTTATCTTGAGTACTGAGATGACCTTTGCAATCAAAAAGAGCCCTAAAACACCAAATAAGCAAACAAGTTCTTTTACCTTTCTTCCTGCTTTTAGATGAAACATCTGACAACTTCTACTAGTTCTTTTCTTTGATTGAATGCTAAGGTCGATCAAGTCAAAATCTCCTCACTGAACATTTGGAATGAATTTATGTGAATAACACTGACCAAAGTGGCTTGTGTGTTTTTCTGATCTTTTACTTCATACAAAAAGATTTTTCCCATTTCTCAACAGTTTTATATTTATGACAGCCTCATGCCCCTCTTTAACCTCCCATCTTCTTACTAACACTGTACAGACTGTGAGGGGAAAATAAATCGGTTGAAAATCGATAATGTTTATACCCTGTTGAAATGGAGGTAAGCCTTGCTGAAAGGGTGGCATTCTAGGTGGAGGATCCATGGGAGAGCCAACTGCCTGAGGAAACACGTTATGTGGACCTGGATATGCAGGTAAACGGGGTGTCTGTCCCTGACCAGGGCCTGCCATCCTCTCCGGAAAGTTCCCTGGTCCAGGAGCTGTTGGAAGACCAAAGTGCTCATTATTTAACTCATACTGAAACATGGAGAGCCCAATTTCTTAAATGATAATAAATTTCTCCTGTTTTTAGACTTGAAATGTTTCCATGAAAATATCACACTTTGACAGTAAAGGCTTTGATTCTAAATAGGTTTTAAATAATTATAAAATTCTTTAAACTGGAATAGTTCAGATGGTTATATGTATTTTGTATACTGCTACAGTATAATTTAGATAAGACGAAACTTACGACGAGGAAACCTGGGACCTGCTCCTGCCTCAAATGGAATATTTCTATCCCTGAAAAATTGTATTGGTGGCATTCCCTCAGACCCACTTTCTGGACCTAAAAATGAAATGTTAAAGCTCAACATGAATGGATCATTTCTTAATGGAATCTTTAAAACTATTTTTCATGATAATTATATGATATATGGTCTTTGGTTGGCAATAGATTGCATCACTGAGACATTGGCTCAGAGGTAAGATTGAAGATATTTACTCCATCAACACTTATTAGCATTATGGACATTCCATTGGGATACAGAAGAGCCACATATGATTGAACTCCACTTAAACATTATTTATTTAGTTCAATCGTTTATGGCTCATACATGTCAAAATGGCATTGCTGCTGAGGTAATGAATATGTGAAAAGGACCGTTAAACCGAAACAATTCCTTTATCCATCGACTGGACTCAATCAAAGGCAGGTTTCAAACATACTTATGAAAACAAAATTCATGACTTTTGAAAAATAAAAAACAACTAAAGACTCCTCACCACATGTTCCTTCCATATGTAAAACACAAAATGATGAAAACCATGGACCCCATATAGCCTGTCAGGCGTTTTTGGTATTTTTCGTCAGTCTTTTGCAATTTCAAAACCTTTTCAAGACTTTTCAGTGCTTCTGAAAAAAAAGCCCGTTTTTCAAGACTTTTTCAAGACCCTGGAAAACTTGTGCATGATTTTCCCAAAGTCACTTTCATGTAGATGGAATAAGCTCTGGATTCACCACTGATCTAGTCTTTTAAAGTCAACGTCAACAACTGGCAAAACGCATGTATTTGTTTCACCTGCATAGTCTATTAACAATTTGACGCAATAACACTAGTACTAGAATTGTTAATATGAAAAATATCACAAGGCAATTTGTAAAGTCCACAATACAATAGTTTCATTCAGACACAGAAACATGTGCAACTTCCAGGAAGTCATGGCCTGAACTGATAGTCAAGCACATCACATCTCATTCAAGCCTAGCATTCTATAACGGAGTTCATGTCTTCATGAAAGTGTCATGTCTATGATATCTCCATTTTGGTGTGAATATTTTGTGTATCTATATTTGTATTTAGGGGGTGCTGTAGCTTGGAAGTAGAGTGTTGGCAGCAGTTTGATTCGCACTCAGACACATGCATTTTTGCCTCAAGAAAGAAAATTTACCCCTGTCACTTCACTCAACCCATCAGACAATGGGTACAGATTTGGCTTGGAAAATACTCTGCAATGACAAGCATCCTATCCAGACACTGATGGATAAATTGTTTGTCACTGTTCACTTTATGTTGCAGAAACCGGAATGAGACCTGACCCAATTAGCCCTTATGGCTTGAAAAGGACTACTTGTTTTATACTTGAGTAACCAAAGTCTGGTATCAATTTTAGGCCTTTCCTTACAAATTGGAGAGGCAGATAGAATTCTATAGTGATGACAATGGAACAAAAATTTACATCTCCTCAAAAGATCTAATATTTAAAAAAAACAAAAAAAAAACAACCCAAAACAAACAAAGATTCCTATTGATAAGACTTTCATGAAATCTACATGCCAAAATGAATCATTTGAGGATAAGACATGAGATGGATAGATAGCTATCTCACCTCTTGGCCCTGCTTGCCCAGGCATTGATGGCATTCGAGGGAGTCCTTGATGAGGACCAGGATGAGGACCAGATGCCGGAGGTCCACTTGATGGCGGAGGTGGAGGAAGGGGCGGTGGTGGTCCAGCTTGGTGGGTAACAGACTGGGCCGTACTGGTGCTTACAGCAGGACTGTCTGGAATCACCCCTGGCGATGTCACAACAGAAGTGGAAACTACCACTGTGGATGCCACTGCTGTTAAGGAAGCTGTCGTTGTAGGGGTCGTAGCAGTGGGGGTTGTGATAGCTGTCGCCTCAGGGGCTGGTAAGCTAATTTGTGGTCGAATTTGGGGGGAATCTGCACCAGGAAGGCTTCCAGGGGGACCTGGTGGAACGGGAGGACCTGTGGGTCCAGGGGGCAATGGGCCCTTCCCTGAGGCTATTGGATGACCTCCAACACTTCCTGGTGGAAGTGGATGTCTCTGGATATTTTCCCTCTGTTGAAAAGCTTCACTGAATGGATTGTTGTCCTGAAAGTGAATAAAACCATTTAAATGTAGAGGAAGAAGCATGGATCATAAAGTCATATGATAACTGGGCTATGAAAGTTGTAATGCAAACACATCACATTATAATCCTTTTGGAAGTCAGAATGGCACCATCTGAAAATATTTAGAAAAAGATAAGTTATGTCAATTTTTTTCCCTCCAATTTCGGCCTCATTCTTGTAGGGATTTATCACGTCTTGATTTTCATGTCATATCACTGAATTCTAAGTCTTTCATTCACAAACATGCAATTTACCAATTGTCCTTTCAGAGCCAGCGTTCAGCTCACTAGCCTGAAATGAGTTTGTTCCTGTTTCCTACTACTAGTAGCAATGCGACCTCATCATAATAATATTATAATAACAATGCATTACATTCATAAATCTGATATAAAACTAAATTAAAATTTAAGCTCTATGAAATTCATTTGAAATTCAGAAGACAGAAAAGAAGACTGCATGTACTTCACTTCATAAGATCAAAAAGTACATTCCTTTGAAACAGTATTCCTGCTTCTCTTATATCTCGTGGCTTTTTTACTGTGCGCCAATGCTATGTCAAATCCCTCTATTTATTGACAAAGGATTGGTAATCTGATCAGAACAACTCACTCCTAAAATTGTAGTAGGGGGTCTTATCCTGTTCTGTTGTTGCTGCTGCTGTTGGGTAGCCATGCGAATACGGTTTTGCATGTAAGCGTCATATTCCTGACGAGCTGTGGGACTCAGACGAACAGAGTTTTGTCCGCCAGGGTTGCGAGGGGGTGGTACTCCCATTGGAGGGCCGGGAACTGGGGCTTCCCCACTCCACATACGATTGTACTGATCCTTGAAACAAACCGAATCAATATTATCAGACTTTAAAAAGAATTTAAGAAGGCAAACTGATGACAAAAATATAACATGTAGTAAGGCAAAAAAAAAAACCCAACCCAAATCTTCAATTAAGAACTAATGTACAAGAACTAATGTACATTCATAAATGCAATTTCTTGTAAAAGTAATAAACTCTTTTCATGTTTAACTGGAACCCACCACTAGAATTTTCAAACACAAAAAAGGTATTGATACAAATCTTTATAACTCACCCTGTCTCCACTTACTTTCAAAAACACAAGCTACATCTTTGTTAAAAAGATTCTTCATTTGCCGTGCAAAATCAAGAAACAAATAAAGATACAAAAAAGATAATAAGAAAATTGAACATCTGATATCCCCATCATTCTTCATAATATCCAAGGGACACACAAATTCTTTATCAGGCTTTTAGTCAGGAAGATTGCCTTACTGGTTGCTTTGATCTGTAGTCTTGCATAAGATGCTGATGCTGTCTCAGTTGTTTCCTTTGGGCCTCGAGCTGTTTCTGAAGCCCTGACTGCTCAGTTGATATTCTTTCTAATTCTGCTATGTCAGCTGGATTCAGTTCTTGACAATTTTTCTTTGCCTTAGATAGAGTGCATTAAGCAAACAATCAGATCTATTGACTTAACCTGACACTTTGAAATTACATTTATAATACCAATGCTACTAATAAAATCAATAATATGACAACCATTAATTAATTAGTTAATTAATCAATTACTTAACTTAATAGAGACTTGCATGTTATCGAACAGCAAAAGTGTTATGGACTGTTTATCAATTGTAACAATTCATCCTTCAGAATTCAATAAAAGTCATCAAAATTAATGCAATAAAATAAGAGACATAAAAAACTAAAACCCCCATCCCTGTCTTTTACCAGAAAAGACACACATCAACATTCACCTTATTATATATGAGACTACTTAATACATTTGTGTCCGTGAGAATGTAAAAAATAAAGAACAGATTTTCATGATCTTGACAGGTAAAATTCAGAAGTTGTGCATCACTCAAATGAAAAGTTTGTACGAACTGCCAGTTTTAATGAAATTGATACAAAAATAGTCATCACAGAGTTGGAAGCATACAGTAAATTTCTTAAGGTTTATCCCTGACCTATAGCCTCTGAGACTTCCTCTCAAAGTTTTTACTCCCACTATTATTTGATGGGTGATATTTATAGTTCATGGTGCCAGAGGGAGATGCCTAGGCTTTCTGTGAGAGTGTGGTGCACAAGCCTACCCCATCCCCACTTCTGCCCCCAAAAGACCCCATAAAATTTGTTTTCTATATATCCTGCCTAAGATAAAAATCTTCCTCATTCCACGAGGATACGTACCACTCTTTGCCTGGCTTGAATTGTCTTCTTAGCTCTCTTCAACTTGTTGACTTGTGTCTCAAAGGACTTGACTCTAGAGTCTAAGTACATGGCTTGCTTATTGAGCCAGTCTTCATACATCGCCGCCTGCCTGTCGTACTCTGGGCCCATTTCACCTGAAATAAAAGAGGGAATGATCACATGAGAGAATGATAGGAACATCATACTACAGTCGAAGCTGCTTAATCACAACATGGTGGGAGCGGCAAAATTAGTCCGTTTATCTGACGTTGCCTTTAACTGGAGCTCTTCACATCCCCCAAAAATTGTTGTGCTTGGAACGGCCGTGATGACTAAAGTCATGGCCTCATCTAAGATTTGCGCGTTTTATCTTTTTGGTGTGGTTTTTTTTTGTTTTTTTTGCCTTTTGTTTCCTTTACGGTTAAGTATCATTTATTTATAGAGACATGGTTTTGCTACTTGAAGATTGAATTCATGCATGTCTGTTCTTGAGAGAGCTTCACCTAATTATAGACAATGTTTTCGATTCTTCTAATTTATGGTAAAGAATCAAAGAGAGCTCCTCTTGAATGTATGGCTGAAGATTTTTCACCATGAATCTTTCATCATTTACTGTCTTAGGCATTTGAACATTATTGTATACATTAGAAATTCTGTATTATATCAAATATTTCACATTATTCGTTTTAAATGACAGAAATTAGGATAAAAAGCTGTGAAAATGTTAAAGTGGTCTCTCCTCAGAATTGCGATTACTCGAAGTGTGTGACAATTAACCAGTGACCTTTGTATAGAATTAATTCTGTTTCTCAGTTCATGTTGGGATTATGCAGAAATTGTGATTATCCGAGTTGCGATTAAACGGCGTCTACTTTATAATAAAAGTGACTTACCAAAATGTAATACAGGGTGTCCAGCAAATTTGCCCCATAAAATTTCCTACCTGGCCAAAAAATTTCCTACCTGGGAAATGAAAAGATTTGCAGACAAAAACATGGTGCAACTCGGCCTCTAATTCCTTACACAGCATTTTGATTGGTTATTTGTCAACAATTCAAACAGGGCTTTTTTTTCTAGGGTCATATCTAAGTTTTAATTCCGGACTTACATGAGTACAATACAAAGATTATAATGTATGGCCATGTACTTAGAAAAACTAAACAGCAACAACAAAAACAACCCACCAAAAAATGATTCTGGTGCATTCTTCAAAGTCCGAGAGCAATTTTAATGGTCCAACTGCAGCAAACTGCAGCACACTTAATAAAAGTTGATAGTCCACAATAATATGACAAAGCCAACACTCCATTTCAGTGAAAACAATATTTACATTCCATTTATGTACACTATTTACAAAGGAATCATCCAACCATTTACTTTGCAAGTTCTCCTTCCAGAGCTTGGATGGAGGTGGACAGGCAGGCAATGTCCTCTTTCTTTGCCTTGGCCTCCTTCCTCAAAGCATTGCTCTGCACAACAAATTCATATGATTTTCTTGAGCACCCCTGTTTCTCTGCCTCATCTGCCAAATTATCTGCTTTTCTAATCAAGACATCAATATCTAGTTCGATCTTCCTCTTTTTACTGTTGAGATCTTTTAACTCTTCAGCCTTTCTTTTCCTCTCGCTAGATTTCACATCTTTCTCCAAGGCCTTCCTTCTTTCTTCACATGCAAACTTATATCTCTGGTATGCTCCACTGCATGATGAGAGCATGGCCTTGTCTAGGATAACTGAAGATGGTCCACCATTATCCTTGACAAATTGGCAGATAAGCCTTTTGGCAACAATGCTTTCTGCAGTCATATTGTCAACTGAAACCTCTTTGTTCACAGAGAATCCTCTCTCTACCTCAGCATTGCCATGACTAATTGTGAGCACAATGTTGACGACTTTTTGCAAGGCAGGCATGTGATTCAGCTCATGACAGCTCTTTAGTATTTTATCTAACCTTCCAGACTCATTCTGTAATGGGATTTCCCTGAAAGCAAAATAGTCGAACCCTGCCTTGTCGACTTCTTCAGCTGTCAACCATCTTCTGCTGTGCAGGTAGTTTGTCAAACTCTTGAATCGGGAAATAGCATCATCCCTTTTCAAATGCTTAGGGTCCAGGCATGTGATATCCCGAGCAAATTTGTAGGCAATAGGGCTCTTATCTAAAATTTTTGCAACAATTTTGATGACAAACTTTTGAAAGGAGATTTTTATGCCTAAAACATCTAGTTCAGAGACCTCCTTTCCTTTCATCAATCTCTTCAGTTCACTTTCTGCTGCACAACCTAAAGTGATCTTTGAATGTGTCTTGAAGGAGTCCTTCTCCAATTTTGAAGGGTGTGGTAGCTCCTCCATTGTTAATGAGCCACAGGCACTTTCCTTTAATATTAGAGAATACAGTTGTTTAGTGATTTCCAAAAGGTCAGTGGCCAAGAAAGGAGCAAGAGGATCATTTGATTGATACTTCTTAAGAAACGGCTGTAGAATCTTGGCCAGAAAAATGAAGCAGTTCACTTTAACAATCAGAGTTTTGTCAGGAATAAACTCTGCAATCACTTTATATGATTTGCAGTGAGGTTCAGATGTTTTTCCTGACCTGCAAGCAGAAAAATATGACCTGACAGCTGACCAGGTAGCAATAAATCTTTCTGCTGTCTCCACATTCTCCAACCATCTATGGCCGCAAAACCGAAGGGGGAGGAGATTTGTCTTAGTGACAGAGAAAAAATCTTCTCTTCTGGCAGGGGATTCTTGAAATAGGTAATATACTGATCTCAGCAGACTAGAAATTTCCCAACCACTAGCACAGACTCCATCCTTGAATCCATTGTGGAGGATGTGAAGTCCACATGACCCAATGTTTATGAGTTGGCAGTATTGATGCCGATCTAGCTCAGCAGACATATCCTTATACACCTTCCAATTTACATTTGGGCCATCCATTGAAATTTGCAACATGTTTTTATTGCCTACCAAAGAAATGACGTCTTTGATTATTTTTTCAATGTCAGCACTTCTGGCATGTCCCATGAAAAAAGAAGTGAAATATCGTGTAACCACAAGACCATCCCTCAGGAAGCGAAAATGAATGTCCATCTGCTTCTTCTGAAGTTCTGAGTTAAAACTTTCATCGAAAAGCAAGACAAAGAATTCACAGTCCTTAATTTGCTTTAGAAGCTCCTCCTTAATGGCTGGAGCTAATCCAAAGGTAGCCATATATCCAGCTTTGGTACGAGCACATTGGAAACGTTGAGCAATATCAGAATCCACAAACATGCTTTTAAATATAAGTTTGCTATTTCATCAGAACTTCTGGCACTAGAATGTGTGCTTACCAGATGCATCACCCAACGTACTTCCGCTGCAAGCACTCTTTCATCAGAAATATGGGCATCAAGTGTCCGGGATGGCTTTTGAGAATCTAAATTAATAGACTGGTTTGCTGTTGGAAATGCAGAAGCTCCCGAAACAACTACTGGTGTTGATCCTACAGATCGATTTACAAAGCCGAATAGGGATTTAGATTGCTTTGCTGCCTCCAGTGACCTAACATGTTTAGCAGATTTCATATGCGAATTTAATGCCTTGATCCCAGATGAACCAATAACACATGAGTGCTTGCAGACACGACAGTAAAATTTCTCAGGGTTGTTTATTTCCTGACCAAGCCACTCCACATACCTCTCATCTTTCAACCATTGAGTATTAAAGTAACACTTTCCCATAATTAAATCCAGGAAAAAGTAAATACGGTCAAGAAAAGTTTCAGAATGTCAGAATTATCTGATTTACAGTGTTTGTATTCCTCAGGACGTGAACAGGTCAATTTAAAGACCTAGATCTAGATGAGATGTAAAAATGCATATATGTAGACTGGATCTAGATATCTGGAAATGGAATAGGCCTCTAGATCTAAACAGGCAATGCAGGACCCCACACTGCCAGCAACTCAAAATTCTAAAGAGACATCTAAATATATCTAATCTAGAATCTAGATCTAAATACAGTAGGCTACAGGAGAGCTAGTAACTAGTTTTTTTTATCTATTTTAGATCTAGAACTTAGATCTATTCGATTTAAATCATCAGCTCACCACTCAAATTGATCAATGACAACGAACAGAACACAACTGAATTCATCCCTGAATCACACAGAATCCAAATCTAGAATATTCGAGATCCAGACACACACAAAAAAATCCAATCTAGATATCTAGATCTTGAAGCTAGAGAGAGTTCTAGATCTATCACTACTCTCAGTCTAGATCACCTCGCGTCGATCTCGATCTTAGACACTTCCACTACTTAGCCGCTAGATCTCAGCCCTGAAGCTAGAAATCTAGATCTAGATTAGATCTTCGATTATAGAATAGCCCAATGAATTGATAAGAAGGGCCAAATCACACAATTCTGCTTAATTTTTTTCTTTTTCAATCCAAGAGAAAAACACGATGGAGAGATATAGATCTATATCCAACTAAAACCGTAAGC